>JARHVA010006451.1:895000-907500 GCA_037957365.1 Torreya grandis | reverse complement strand
TTTATAATCATGTACTTTGACTGTGTAAGCTTTGAATTGAGTTATAGGATTATACTCATGATATATATAAAAGTATTATGATACCTAAAAGTTGAAATATTTTAATTTGGTTTTATTTTGTTAATTTTTGGGTTCGAGTGGAATGTGTGGATGTCATTCCTAGAATAGACTTGAATATTTAAAAAGTATATATTATGGGTCCAGATGGTTAAGGATCGTCATGATATTGGATAGGTTCTAAGTAGGATAATTTCTAAGGATATATAACAAATTAGAGTTAATTTATTCTATATCATTTGACAACATAGGTTAACCATCACCATTCCTAATCTATACTTAGATGGATTAACTATTCCCATCTCAGCTTGGAATGATATGACTGTATTATTTTTATTCAATATGTCTTTTATTCAGAGATCAATGTGCTTAGAATTTATCTCATGTTCCCTGTTACCATAATCACCATCCTACTGATGGTTGGGATGGTGAGGGCAACCAATGCTTGGGATCGTAAGGTTGGTTGGGTGGGATCATCCTAATAAAATTGGTTATGCTTGAATCCATGCTTTGATGACTTCGTATGGAAAATGATAACATAATTTAATTGTTTATTTGATTAATTATTAATATGCATGGGTAAAATTGATTATAGTTATCAACTTTGATATTAATTAATTATTATGTTGATCTTGATGGCTGCTATGAATGTTATGAAAATGGAAATGGAATATTGAAGAAGTAAATTAATTGTTGGTTGAAGCTATTATATAGGTTATTTGTAGTATTTAATTATTGAGTTGATCCTTCATTGATTTATTATTCTTTATGATCATAACAAGTTAGGAAATATTTGGGTATGCTATTAGATCATATATATTTGTGTATTCATTGTCATAATAATTATACATAGATCTAATTTTATTTATGATGATTAATTGTATTCAAGTTGGGTTGTGTGTGTGTGTGTGTGTGTGTGTGTGTGTGTGTGTGTGTGTGTGTGTGTGTGTGTGTGTGTGTGTGTGTGTGTGTGTGTGTGTGTGTGTGTGTGTGTGTGTGTGTGTGTGTGTGTGCATGTGCGTGTGCATGTGCGTGTGTGTGTGTGTATCATTCAAGTGATTATTAATTCTTGATGCTAGTAGAATTAATAAATATAAGAATTCTAACCTAGGATTTACTTGGATATTTTTACATAGAGCAGATATAAGCTATGGTATAAAAATTAGTATTTAATATAGCCTTATCAAAACATATTCATAGATATTTTATAATATTTCCTTAATATTAAATTATGTAATTCAGAATGGATAGATTATATAAAAGCTATGTAGTTAACTTGCATTAGTTGATTTAGTATTGAAGTTTAGCTTATTAATTTTTAGACATAAGTACATAGATGCATATGGTCCTCATAATCCCTATAATAATACATAAAATTTGATAGCTGATCCATGATAAAATAAACCAAATGATCATTTTTATCATGCATTTTAGACATACCTGATTGCATGGAACGTAATGTATTCTACTTACAATTATAAGAAATTACTTATTAAGTCATTCATTATTATAAAAAATTATTTATTTAAGAATAAAAATTACTTATCTAAGATTAATAAGTAAATGCTTGTATTATTTAATGAAGGAATTAATATTTAATTAATTCTTATGATTTAGGAATAAACATGTACAATATTTTACTTAGATTATTCACTTGGTTAAATAAATTAAAATAATGGAAACCATATTGAAATCAAGATGGGAAATAAGTTATAATATCACTTTAATCCATTCAATGAGACTTAATTTGTATACTCTCTATTTCCTTTCACCTCCCTTATTATTAGGTGAACTTGTTTACCTTATTGCATCGACTACCAATAGTGAAATTTGTAATATTTCCTTGTGAGTAACCCTTTATTTGGGTTCCACTCATATTTAAAATTGGATGAACCTCATGATGTTTGATTCCATGCTTGAATACTACTATTGAATACTTGCTTTTTACTTGTCATCTAGTTAAATTACAAATGTATTCTTAACACAATGATAACTTTAAGCATTCATGTAATATAGAATGAAGATGATTCTTTCTTAAGTGGTTACCTGATGCTCTCATAAGTCATTTATTTTAAATAGATAGTTCAATTTTAATTACTTAAGTGCCTTAAAAAAATTTATTATTGCATTGGCTATGCCAATTTAAATAGTTGTATAGACTATAGAATTGTAATGTTGAGTTATAACTACATAAAAAATTGTTATGAACATCCATGTTGGTATAAATGATGTATGAATAGTGCGATTACCTAAAAGGCCATAATGTGTTATAACCCAATTGATAGCACTAAATAATCTTATACATAATTTATTTTTTCTTATGCCTTAATATAATTTGTTGTATGAATAAATCAAAATATGCAAGGGTTGAATTGATTATATTGGTGATTTTATTGCTTGTTTAATTTATATAACATGTATTTTTTATATAATCCTATGTTTAATCTAAATGATAACTTAGGGAAACAAAGTTATCCTTCGTATCTAAACCAATCCTTTAACTTAACCATCTTTGATCGGGACTGAAACCCATTGAGGAAAGTGACGTATTTACCTAGGGTTAAAGACCTAGAAATGGTCTTATGTAAAAGTATGAGTGACACTTGTGGCGTTAGGGACTTATCATTGTAAATGTATGTTGATAAACCCTGGATCCCATAATCTTTATAATACAAATAGCTTCCCATATCACCTTTTGTATGTGTTTACCTCTAACTAATTGCCTTAGTTCCCCTCCTTCAGTTTTAGTTGTATATGCATGAAGTGAACTAAATAGTTTCATCACATTATCAAAAATTGTAAGTGGGTTTAAAATGTTTCCAAAACATACTCTGATATATAATTCCAAATAAATTAATTTGGGGTTATTTCAAGAGCATTGTTTGTGTGATTTCATTTTCTATGCTGATAGAGTTGATTGTTTTAAATTATCCACTATTTTTAAAAATGAGTAATCATTGATATGATGATAATTAATATTATTTTTACCATCTATATGTTGTTTTATATATGTTTATGGTGTTACAGTATGGTTTAGACTTATTTTTATTGTGCATGTCTATGTTGTTCTAAAATGTGTGATTATAATATTCATAGTGTATTCTATGTGAGACATTGGTCCATCAAATGATTGCGCATGATGATTTTTTGGGTGTGTATTCTATGGATTATTTCTCTATCTAATTAATATGGTTATATATTATGAAACCATACATGTACAAATATGGTTAAATAAGGAGCTATGGAGAGATATTGGCTACTAAAAATACCAAAAAACAATTTTGATTCTAATCACCCCATGTGGATATTTCATCTGTGATGTTTACTTATTGGAATGATGGAAAATTTCATTGTGTTTATTGAAATATGAAATTTAATAAATATGTGATGGATGGTTCATTATATTATGTTCATCAGTGAGTACCCATTTTATGCGTGAAGGTGAAAACATTAGTATGTAGTGTAAACTTATATTGATACAATTCATATTTATGAAATGTATTATTTTCCTCCTTATTTATTACTTAAATACCTAAGGTAAAAGTGAAATATTATCCATAGAATTCAATATTTCCATCTTATATGACTTTTCACATAATCACCTTGTGTATTCCTTCATGTGTAAAGGAGATGGGTTAACTTCCCTAGGTGAATTGATGAAATAAATATCCTCTAGGATGCTATGAGAGGGGGGATAAGTCTCAAACATAGTGTAATTATTAAGATCATATCCCAATTCTCTTGGAGAGGTGGTTATTTATTGTATTCAGAGGTAAGTATTAATTGATTATGATTAGTTGAAGTAAAATAAACCATTGTATGCTACACCATGTCATTAACATATGCTTATATATTTAATGTTATAATCATTTTCTATTTTATATCATGGTTATTGATGCTATTAAGTTTATACATTCCAATTGGGTTAATGACAATATAACTAATAATATGTTGATGTATCACTTGGTGTGGTTAATGATCCTCACCACTACCTCATGGATATGTTCTATACATTAATATCATAAGGTTTGTATTTTATTGGTAATATCAAATAAAAAATTATGTGAAATTTGTGATAATAATTATTATGTTGATGCTATAATTATCACATGAATGATAATTTATGTTGATGCTATAATTTTTGAATATCAATAATATTGATGGATATATATATGAGCATACAATTTATTATGAAAATAAAAAAAATGGTGATGATGTTTCTTGAAGAGAGGAAGAATGTAATGCCCTACGTTACCTAAACATAGCTTATGAATTTGGTTATGTATTAACAAGGGTTGAACCCGTTGATATTTGATTTCTTCATGATTAGTATCATGTTTTATACTAATATATATATATATATATATATATATATATATATATATATATATATATATATATATATATATATATATATATATATATATATATATATATATATACACACACATACATATATATATATATACATATATATATATATATATATATATATATATATATATATATATACATACATATATATATATACATATATATATATATATATATATATATATATATATATATATTTATATATATATATATATATATATATATATATATACATACATATATATATCACTAGGAAATATATCCTATTTATATTTTTATAACGAATAATCATTTGGTTATTTGCTTTATTTATATCTCTTCTAACCATAGAGGTAATATGATGAGCTTCATATTTGTGCATAAGTTAATTTTTTCCTAATAATTCCAAATTTTTTGTATTGCTAATGCGATGATTTGGTTTTATTTGTGTATAGTCCACCAATGTATCATTTGAGTTTACATGGCATAAGTGAAATCCTAAACAGAGGAAATTTTATAATGATAATTGATCCTTATAGGGGATTGGTGATGGGACTCACCTTTATGTATTTTATTTATATGTCAAGCTGGATTCCTAAGATTTTATCACCTCATGCATAAATATCATAAGTAAAAGAGTATAATTTCCAATGGATAGGAAATAAGATAAAATAATGAATGATTGTAGTAAGGATAACATTTCATGATTTCATATTATAACTAATAAGATAAAAGAAGGACGTATAGATTATATAATACTACAAGAGGCTAAGAATATTTGTGGCTTCACTAAATATGATTATCATTATAAATTATAATAAAATTAAGATCACTAAATAGACAACCATGAAAAATAAAACAAAAAACAAGCAAGTTAGAGGTATCCTTCATCATAAAAGATAGACCTATAAGAAAATTTATAGAAAAAATTAACCTTCTTGTTTGTTATGAAAAGATCCCACCTTAAGTAAAGTAGATTGTGGCAAGAAAGGAACTAATAATAAACAAAAGTAAATATGGATTGGATGGAAAATTATTACAAGAGATTAATGTGTAGACAACTTTATAAGGAATGGAGGCTTCAAAAACATATTATATTTGTCCCTATAGCCTATATAAAATTAATATGAATAGATGAAAATCCATGTCTAACATATATTTAAGCCAAGTACGATATAAAACACCATATCAACATTAATGAGATTTGTCCAAAGTAGCAGTGGACATAATTGATCACTAGGACCATATGATAAAATAAAATAAGGCACAAAATTTGGGAGGGATACAAATGTATAAAAACAAAACCTTTGAATAAAGGATAGTTTTGAAGGAGGGGGATATCATCAATAAACACATACTCAGCTGAGATAAAGGTTTGAATATCATCTTATAATGTTGGATCAAAGTAAGTTATTTTAGAAAAAAAGATAATTGATTAATGAAATATGATAATCTATTGTAAGGATACCCAATGGATTGTGATATATCATTATATAAATGATGATAAAAAATAATCTACCTTAGTGTAACTCACACACAGTTTTTTGGAAAAGGAAATATATAAAAAATAAATTGTTCACCTAAAGGAATGCTTTGGAAGGATTGTTGATTGCAATAATTCTTAACCAAATTGATTTCTAAAAGTGGATAATGTTACAACTTCAAATCATAGAGTATAAAAATGAATTTTCTCAGTTTCACCATATAGACTACATGAAAATGTTGAGTGGGTGACTAGGTGGATCATTACACAAAATAATATCATAGTCATTATCATAGTGTGAGTATGATGATGTTTTTGATCCAACACACAAATACTATGTATACAATAATGTGTTCTAACTTAATAATGATTTTTATTTCCCTTTAGCTTATAAAATATCCATAGTAAATATGAGTATTGAATTTTTTTACTACTAGAGGTAACTATGGCATGATATTTGTGTTTATTTGTGAGATATATACTACTTAGAATGTAATTTATTAATTTTATATCATTATTTTATTAAATTTATAAATAAATACTACTTTCTCTAGGAAATGATAAAATGAATTAGATTTAGACCCCTATATTTTGTTTCCATAAAATTAGATAATTCATTATAGTTTACTATATTATGGATTTTGAATAATCAATGTGTTAAATAGATCCATGAAATAATAGGTGAAGAAATGTTACTATTACTAATTTCATGCATAACAAAATATTTATTTTATAATATGATTATGACCGTTCATATTAAACATTTTATTTTGTTTAAGGAAATATAATATTTGATAGTGATATTCTAAAAATGTGAGTTTAATGTTTGCTATTGATAAATTAATTTTTTTTATATGAAAGCTTTATATTATACAAAATGAATTAATTGGACTTGAAAGTAATAATTTTTAGTTTTCTATGAGAATTATTGGCTATTGAGTAGTGCAAGAAAGTAGTATTGTTATAAACTTATAATGTGTATTTATTGACTTGTACATTTTGAGATAATATAATTAGTACAAATGTGAATGACTTATTAACAATATAAGATCAAGGTAAATAATGACTAAACCTCCATGAAAATTTATATCTATTTCATTTTGAATAAAATGAGAATTAAAATTAGGAATGGAGTAAAAGGGTTATCCATTATTTATTATTTGTATATTTGTGTTTGTTTTACACACCATTATGGATTGTAAGAGGTTGAACCCTTAAATATTTTTTTAATAGGATCACAATCAAGATATTAAATATATGATATTAAAAAGATTGCATAAATATGACATGGGTCTAATGTATAAGTATTTTTATAGTAAGATTATGATAATTCATATTATAATTATTGTTGTGTTAAATTAATCTTGAGTGTCTATGAAATATAGATTTATCTTTGTCTATTAATGGATATAATCATTAATAAAATGTGAAGGAGTTAAATCTAACAAAGGAATGAAATGAAAGATATCCTTGAGATATAAAATATATATTTTATATATTTAATACCCTGTAATTTACATGAATAATGAAAGATGATATCATATATGAGTTAGACACTTATAACTCAATTGAATTTCTAATAATTAATATGTCACTAAAAATAGTACTAGATTTGTTAAAGCTATGCAGTTGTGTTATGTAATAGATTCTCAAATAGAGACTTGATAGTTTCTCATTAATAAGATTAAGTTCAAGAAAATGACATATGGTTTTTTTTCCACATCCTTATCCTTATTTCAAGTATAAACATTAAGTGGATTTTTTTGAATTGAGAGATTCAAATCCTTGCTTGAAGACATTATACATTTTATAATCTAAGAATATTAAACCTACTAGAAAATCTAATTTAACAATTACATTATTCCTTTTAAGGTTTGATATAGGATTTTCATTTTTCATGTGGACTAAAGGAGTTATTTGCATGCTCTCATGTTAGGTCACATGGGATTGACTTTGGCATTATTTATCTCCTTATCGCTTGATATCAATAATGGATTTATATTATTTTCCTTTATACTTATGAAACTTTATGTGTGTGTTATCCTTGCCTTGTCATACTTCTTTGAACTTATCTAGGATTGGGTACATGTTATTTCTACCTCATATTCTTTTAGTGAGATTTTTTCTTAGCCTATTTTGAAAATGATTGATTGTTTACTTTTGCATATATTTCTTCTTGTCAACTATTTGCATCCTATTGGTTAGTAATGCATTTTATGTAGTTATTCCTATCTTTCCACACATCATCATCACGTCATGATATAAATTTCACAATATTTTCTAAGCCATATCCTAATATGAATCCTTATTTTCACTTTTCATGATATCATAGTTAGCATATATATTGAGGACTATGGGGTTTGGAAGTAACTGAAATTTTCCACTTGTCAATCATAAATTCAATAACAAATTTTAATATTTTGATGATCGCCTTTTAATTTAATTAGTCTAGAGTCTTACGTAGCAGTCAAAAACCACCATGTGGAATCAAAACTAAAGTCATATTCCTAATAAGTGTGACCCTTCTCTTGGTGGCACATGTCATGAATTTTCACACACAAACACACACACACACACACACACACACACACACACACACACACACACACACACACACACACACACACACACACACACACACACACACACACACACACACACACACACACACACACACACACACACACACACACACACACACACACACAACACACACTTAAACATGAAAATTTCAAAATAAGGTTTATATATCACTTAGTTACTCTGATACTAGGATACAATCACTGTTTTACATTTCACCATTACATGGATTCATGATTTTTAGCCAAGATCTTTATACCAAGGTAAAATATAAGTCTATGAGATAATCATGTGTTTCAACATGGATCAAATTCACATCTTCATTTAGTCTAAAGGACATTTTTCCTATTTAGAGTCACATGTCTCCAATTTTTAATGTCACAATAAATATTATAGATCAACACATCTTAATGTATTTACATCCAGTATATTAGTAGCCATTCAAAGGGAACCAAGTGTTTTAATGACACTTATTCCCTATTAAAGATAAATAACTAATTTTAGATGATCAAATATAGTCAAAATTATGTGAGTTTATCCCATTTCGCATAATACATAAGGAAAAGAGGACCTAATATCGCACATTTGGTAAGACCCATTACCGATTTAGTCACATTAGTTTGTGAATTGAAGATTAAAATTTATGTTTGTATTACATATCAAAATATCATATTTTTCATTTATTATATAAATTTATAGGTTGTTGTTACCATCATTAAAATATATTTAAGTGATACTTCTAAGCCATGGGAAAGCATTGGCCTTGAACCATATGTTTTAAACATTAGCTTGAGAGCTTAAGTGATAAATTCATCCTTATATTTTTACCTCGATGGAATGATCCAAGTGATTATTTAAATATGAAGATATAATATGAAGGGCGACCTAAAGTAATCAATTTTATGTGGGCCCATAACCCACATGTGTTAGGATTCTACCCTGGCATTAACATTTGACAAACCTAGGCTAGATCAATAGGCCTTCCATATTGATCTAATATTCATTATCAAAAATAAAGACAATATTTTGGTGATGATGTTGGTTATAATTGGGCCTATTCACTTTATGTGAGTGAAACTAGGTAAACTAAGATAGTAAATTAAGATAATTATAGGTATTTTTGTGTAGATTATTTTAGAAGTAGCAACGAGGGTGCTACTTAGACATTGAGCATGATGCATGTACATTAGATGATGTGGTCATGATTTTGATTTTGTATTTTTCATATGTACATTAAGCATGATGAATTTACCTTGGATCATGTGACCATAATTTTTATCTAGTATATTATTTGAATTGACATGGAGAGTGAAGTGTGTCTCTTGTATCATGACACTATGATAGGATTAAATTTTTTTGACATGAGTTATTATTATGAATCCATAATGGGTAAAACTATGTGATGGATATTTAATTAGATATGGTGGACATGAATATAAAGTGGAATGTGTTTATAATTGACTATATAGTAGTGACATATTTGAAATATAATGTGGTTATTTCATAAGAATCTCGATTTCATATAATTTCCATGATATTTTGTTATGTGAAAATTATAACTAATGTAATGAGTGTGTAGTGACATGTGTTTCAAAAAAAAATGGGGAATAGACATTGACCATTGACACAATAACCCATCCTATTAAATATTTGATGTGGGAATCATGTGCCTAGCCTAAATAATTTTTTCATAACCTGTGTGTGTGGACCACATAGTACCTTGAAAATACATTATTTATTTATAATCTAACTGATTTATGATATACTATTGAGTGGGACCATTTCAAGAATTACAATTTTCAAAAATTTTGTATATGTCTAAAATTTTCAAATCTTAAATTTATCCTCTTGTATTCTTATTGTCCCAAATTATGGTCAATCTCTGACTTCATGGTGAGTAAACCTATCCTAATTGTAAAATACTATGAATGGATCTCATAATGGGTATTTAATGTTGGTAATCATTTTTGAATTACTTGTCTTCCTAGTCTAAGAGTAATCACACAATCATAACATAATAATAGATGGATTAGTATCATTATATTCCTGACCACTTGCAAGATGAGTACACATGTCCATAATTGGTATTGAGTAATTATATAAGATGAAAAATACATAAAATAATATATATTATAATTGAGGTATTTTGATATCCAATAAAAAAATATGTTGATATTTGTGGTAACTAAAATTTGGCCATGAGTCCTTAATAATTTTTTATTTAGTTCACTTAGTCCTTAATTAATTTATGCACTTAATCATTACCTATTTCACTCCCACACTCTATCTTAAGCATATTATAAGACATATATAACCTTAATACCATGATCTATTGAATATAGAAATGTCTTGGTTGATGGAAACACCTTTATGAATCTTTATGCCTTATTATAAACCAAAAACATACCACCTTCCCTTAGGGATATGAACACCAGGTAGGAATAAATTTTTGGGGTAGTAATTTCCTCATAATTCTTTGGTATCCATGTCACACAAACATTTAAAATTTTAAATGAAACCCTTTCTTAGGTCTTCCTTCATATTTTTAGGCTTCCTAATGTATGGTCATACCCTTGAAAATACTATAAAGGCATATTCATTTAAATTATTAAATAACTTTGAAAAATCACATTTAAAGGCTAATTATGCAAGTGCATAATGATCAAAATTTCTAAATTAGGTTTTAGGAATCTCATACAGTCATCAACCAAGTCTTATTTAATTTTATTCATCCCTAACTTAGAATGATCAAGTATTAAATCTGATGAATTTTGCATTCATATAGTAAAAATAATATAATTGGATAAAGCCCCTATGTGGGAGAACTACAATGGTAATATTTTAACTCTTTAGATTATTATATATGTAAGTAAAATTTAGTCATCAAGGGGGTTATTGGGGTAAGCAGAGGCAAATTACACCACTCACATCATTTTAGGTTATTTAATCATTTTATACCCTATTATGGTTTGGAAGTTCAAGGAGCTCTCTACCAGCCTCTCATAAAAAAAAAAGACAAAATTATTTGAAATAGACATATTTCATATAGTCACAGAAGATTGTGTCTTATTTTTCATCATTATACAAAAAAACATAAATACATGTCTAGGACAACAACACCCATCAATATTAACCCTATTGGATGTACCTGTACATACAACATATTGGGACTATCTTCTAGAATCATTATGGTTTTCATCCTTATCACTATTCTTATATTTTTCTAGTCAATATTGTCAACTAAACACATAAAAATATAATTACATATCTATTCTTTATAGTTTAGTCTTATTCACATTCATTCTACTTTTTCAATTCTAAGCAATTGCTTTCAATATGATGTTCATATGTTTATTTCCATAACCATGCTATATTATATTTAATTATATATATTGATAATAATCCACCATAGTTAATTTAATTCTAGATAAAACTTTTGGTGAACCTATGTATTTATCAAACCTTTTCAAACCCTAGGTTTTCCTTAGGGTTCTAGCCTTATAGGGTTTCAAAATTTATGCATTCAATTTCATCTTTATTTCTTACAATCATATGGTTATAAAAAATAAAATTCAAACATGTACATCCTCCATTTAAAATTAAGTTAAATCAAGCTTTGCCTATGAATAAAAAGAGTTATGTGTTTAAAATGTTATCAATCTTGAGAAAAAATAATTTCAAATGTTAACAAATTATCATTGCTTCAATATTCAATTATAAATGTTATAAATAATGATTGAACAAAAAAGGTCATGTATGACTACTTTTATTGCTTTGCCTACATTCCAAATTTATAACAATAATCATCTTCCTTCCACTATTCTCCTATATCTTATATAAGACATGATAGTCTATGTTAATAATAATAAACAAGGTAGGTCTTCACATCATGTATATGGTCAACATGTTCCTCCTTAAGCACATCCCATCCCATAACAAAATTCGATAAAAATATGTTAAATACTTATTTATCTAGTGAAACAAATTTTCAAGACGTTCACAATAATATCATGTCTTATTTAAATAA
>JARHVA010006451.1:845000-890000 GCA_037957365.1 Torreya grandis | reverse complement strand
TGCATGTGTTATTGCTATACAATTACTATACTGTTTAATTTTATACAATCTAAACATGTTTTATTAGCATTTATATTCTATATAGTGTACATGATTATGGTATTTCTTACAATATGATCACATGTCATTTTCAATTGGAAAGATTACATTTCTAATTATATGTTCCATTGATGTTGTTTACTTTTACATAGTAGATTACATGGTGCTTTTATATTATGTTATCCCTTGGCCTTTGTGTGAATTTTTGTATGTATCTCTATGATATCTTGTGTGTTGTGTGAGACATTTAAACATTTCCTTATTTTGGCCCTTATACATATGTATGTTGTGTGACATTTAAACATGTCCTTGCCTTTACCTTTGGCCATATGTATGTTGTGATCAATTTGAACATGTCCTTACTTTGAACCTTGTCCCTATGCTTAATATGTGGAATTTTAACATATCCCATATTTTTAACATTATTAATGTTTATCATGTGTGAAATAATTCCCTTTATGATAATTGAACATATCTCATTTATGTGGCCCTGTGTTTTGTCAATTGACATTTTTAGCATTGTGTTTTTTATGTGTGTAATTTTTTATTATATTAACTTTGATAATTTTTTTACACACACACACACACACACACACACCACTTTTTAAAATTCTATATTTTTTCAATGATACATATTTAATACACATATTATAAGCTAAATTATCTTTTAATATGATTTAATTTTCAATATCCATTCCCTCACCTCAAAATGGAGGAATTTCAATAAGAATTTCATGAAGTCTTTCTTTAAACAAGTGTAAAAAACAAGTATAACATAAATAGAGTTTCAAAAGTTGTAAATATTTTAAAAACTAGATATTGGAACATATTAATGGGGTATATGAATTTTATTATTATTTTACACATTATATTTTTATAGTGAGGGGGAATGGCAATTTCATGTTCACTATACTTTTTTGATTCTTGATACACAATTACAAATGGGGAATGATATAATTTAATGTATAGACATTATAAATTATATATAGACAAGGTAATGGGATGGAAAACATTCATTATTTTTTTAATGAATAGTCACTAACAATGTTTTAATTTAATCATAACCCATTTATAGTGGCCAATATAGTTTTAAGATCATAATTTATAACATGGATATTATTGTACACTATGGTATTATGTAAGTGAATCCATTTTGCATTCTTATCTATTTCACATCACTTGATTAAATATACTAAGTTACATTGATATTTTTTCATTCCTCAATGGGTTTCATTACTATTACAAAATATGGTATTTGACGACCACCAGTCTTATCCAATGGTTTAACTAAGGCATGAATTCTATAATGATCTAAGGAAGAATCATCACAAAGAAAATTCATAAAATATGAATGTCACTTTGAGACATATAGGTGTATTCCTTAAATAATCTTATCTAAGGTTTCCAAATTTTTTAATTTAAAAAAAAAAATCAAATTTTCAAGTTTAAATCAAATGTTCAAAGTTGTCAAAATTTTAGCAATTTTCAACTTTTCAAATTCAAGCATTTTCAAATTTTAGATTTTAAGGGAAAAAATAACTAATTCAAGTGGTTTATAAGGTTTTTATAATTATAAGGTGCTTTACATTATTAAATTATGAAACTCAATGGTAAATCGTATCTTATACACTAAGGTATACAGTTTCCTTTAATGTAGTAGTTTCATTTGTAGACTAAAGGGGTAGAGGGATATATAGTAATTAAAATTTGGCCATGATTAGTTTATCATGTCTGGTAATTCCCTTTTAATCGTTAATTAAATTATCCAATTAATAAATATATTTTTTCCTACCACACTTAATCCTAAGCACAATAAAATACCTATTTTGACTCAAGTTCATCATCTATCATGTAAATATATGTAATGATTGGTAACAACACATTTATCCATCTATATCCCTTATTTTTGGATCTAAAGCTTAGAAGATACCCTAAGGAACAATAATGTCACATAAGGTTAAATCCATAATGTAGGTTTTTACTCATGCTTATTTCATGTCAATGTCACACAAATGGTCAAAATTTAAAGTTAAATCCTCTTTCATTTCAGCCTTCATATTATTAGGATTCCTAGTCTTTGGTCATCCCCTTATAATTTAAATAAAGTCACATTTAGTTCACTTATTACAAAACATGGATGAATCCATTCAAAAGTTTATTACATACGTATAAATTGAACAAATGTTTCCTATTATTTTCAAATGAAGTTCCAAACACCTTAAGTAGTCCTCAACCAATTTTTAGTTTAGTTTTATGTAGCCCTAACCCAACACAATCAGTTATTCAAGATGATTTTATATGCAATCATATATAGTCAAAAGATAATTATTTTACAAAACACCCATGTTAAAAAATTATAATGGGATTGAACTGACTCTTTAAATTATTAGATATGTAAGTAATGTTTGGCTATCATGTGGGTGATTGGGGTAAACTTAACCTAATTACACCACTCCTTTTATATTTTTAGGGTATTTAATTAGTGCATGCACTATTATGGTTTTGAACTTCAAATATATATTTAATAGTCTCTCATACATCATAAAAGAAAAATATCAAAATAAAATAAAATTACATAGTCACATAATACTCTAACCTAATTTTTCTCATTATGCAAAAGGACATAAATTATAGTCTAGGAAAAGAATGCCCATCACTATTAAACATGTTGGACAAAGCTATATGTATAATGTATTGAGTTAAAATTATGGGAGCATTCTGAGTTTTCATCCTTATAATTAGTTACAATTTTTTTCCAATTAACATATATAACTAGAAACATCAAAATAAATAGTATATATCTCTTTTTCATAGTTTATTATTGTTTGCATTCATTATATTTCATCAATTCCAAGTGCTTACTTGAATTTTCCTATTGGTAATTATAGTTACAAAACCCTATTATATTATATCTATTTATCAAAACTATGATAAATTATCCATATTTAATTAAATTTGAGATTAAATAATACTTTAATCAATCCTCTTTCAAAGTTTCAAAATAGAGAATCCATCATTCCTCCTTCAGTGGAATGATATTCTTCACTAAGATTATTCATTTTTATATATTTTCCCCTCATAGAGAGGTCAATTCAACATATATTTTTGAGATTCAACTTTATTTTTAGATTGATATATCAATTTTATTTGATAAATATTAATCCACATTTATTTATTTATTTTGTGCATTGGAAAATTTGTCCACATTTATTTCCTTTTGCACGTACTCACACTGGATGTTTTTTATCACTAGATTTTCTCATCCTTATGTTATACATTTTTTGTTTTTACATAATTTTAACTAGCCAATAAATATTTATTTTATATTTGTTATTATATTCATTTTGGTCTTTCCTTAACATTAATTTATGACATATTAAAAATCCATTGTGGATTCCATTTGGACGAATCTTCACACAATGATATTTAATATTTCTTATTTAAATGTATATATCTCTTTTTACTATATCCCATTTAAACTGGAAATATAATCTTTTGACTATAAATCTCATGATGTCATACTTTCATTCCATCATTTTTATTTTATTTATTTTCCTCTTTAAATTTTGTATGCATATGTGAATGTTTATACAATATTATCTTATTTTCACCCATTTGTATTTATCTCTCTAAATCATAAGGTGAAATTTTTATTTTTGGATCATGAATCACATACCTTAGTTTTATAAGAAGTGTAGACTACCAATAATATTACTACCATTATGATCATTGGATATAGATATACACTATTTTATATCATGCCTTTGTCATGTTCATTTAGATACAACCCATATATACATAATGAAAACCCTTACCAAATCACCTAATTATAAATATAATTCAACTATAACACCATCAAAAACTCATTTTTCCTCATATAAATGATACTTATGATGATACCTATATGTAGGAATAAATGTTACAAAAATCATAATTAAAACCATATATTTTACATTATAGGTAGAATGGGATCATAGAAAAAAACATTATTCAAATTATATAATTTATAA
Source organism: Torreya grandis (assembly GCA_037957365.1). Lineage (NCBI taxonomy): Eukaryota > Viridiplantae > Streptophyta > Pinopsida > Cupressales > Taxaceae > Torreya > Torreya grandis. Next base: position 885,951 of record JARHVA010006451.1, on the reverse strand, counting down.
TAACTAATTAATATAACCAAAATTAATGTTTATCACTTGGATAAGTAATAGTTATGTGAGGATGGAACATTTGACTATGACAAACAAATTGTGTTTATTTTTGTTTTTAGGTTGTTTTTCTATTACATTTTTGTGTTTTAGTAAAACACAAAAAAATAGTACATTTATGTATTTAAGAGTGATAATTTTAAAAAGAGAGGAGTTTATAAATAATATACTTCACATTGTTATAAGCACATTTTTTAACCCTAATTAAGAGTGAAAATTGATAATAGTTTTAATTTTAAATCATGAAAATTAGGCACAAATATTAATTTAGAAATGTCGAAAATTATTTTATAATTAACATGTGATAAATATTATAATTACTCAAAATATTATTTTATTTATATTTCTTGGTAGACTAAATCACCATGACTTGATTTTGACAGTGGGAAAGGGAACAAAGTTGGCTGATCTATCACTCATATCTATAACTATCTTTTTCTGCATATGGGATCACTTATTTCAATTTGGGAAATAAAAAAATGCTATTTTTTAAGGCTACCATTACTATTTTTGGATAATTCAAATATTTTTTTACTAAATATTTACTTGTATGCTTTTTTTAACACTTTTATGTGTATGATTTAGATGCATGACTTTGTGTGCAACTCTAGAAATAAGACTCCATACTAAAATCTTACATCCACTTGTGAGGGGTAGAAACCTATTAAAAATTAGGAAGTTTAATGGGATGATATAACCCCACTCACCACCATTTATGATAGACCACAACCAACATATCAAATTATATGAACATGAAACTCAATCCACTTGTAGTTATTCTCTTTCGTGGAAAATTATAGTTTCTATCCTTTGATATATGAATACACATTGGATATATATTTATATATTTTAAAATATTTAATTTTGACATGGAATTTTTTGATTTAAAAATCATATATTTCTACTCCTAGTGACTAATTTTTAGGTTGGGAATAATAGGGAAGAATTTATTAATGTGCAATTGTGTATAGAGGTTTAATAGATAATCACAAAGTGACTTGTAAGGGTGGGTTTGATTTGTATTTATACTTTTCCATTATAGTATTTTTTAACACAAATTACATTATATGAAATGAGTCAACCCATATGAATTATTTAATTTTTCAAAGTACTAGGTTTTGAGGGTGGATAATAGCATAAACCTAGGGTTAGTTTCAATGATGAAACTTATTAACTCAAATATTAGTGTCCAAAAGATAATAATTATTATTTAATTATCTATATATGTATAATAAATATATTTCAATGGTTTTTCATGGACTTAGAGTCTCTTGTAGGTTATTTATACTAAAATGAGAGGATAAAATAATAGAAAGCATGTTAATGTGACATAATTGTGAGTAAAAGGCATGTATGTGTACACAAGTCATATAAAAGGAAAAGAAGTCAAAAGTGAAATTTTAAAGTGTTTAATACCATATATTATTATTAAAATATGACTCATTTTTATTATAATTTTTAAATGCAATAAAAATAGTAAACTAAAAGGATAACTTATACCTGACTGTTTACAACACACTTTTTTATTCTTTTGGAGATGGCTAAAAATGTATTGTATAATTAAAACTTGAAATACATATGTAGTAGTGAATTTACATATGTGAAAATTTATTTTTGAAAATAAAATTTCCTTAAATTTTAAGAACAACTAATAAGTACACTATATCTAAGTAAATTGTGTTTCCTTGTAATGTTTTATAGATAATGCTTCATTATTGAAGCATTAGAGAATTGTTATTCCTTGATAAAACATATGGAGATTTGTTATGATTGTGACCTATATGTTTTTAACACTACAATCAATTAGTTTGGTAAGATAAATTCACTAATCCTTATTAGTGTGGAGTAAGGATCAAGTCATTGAGTGTCATTCAACCTAAACTACACGAACTCAAATAACTAATTGAGCTTTGATCTTGAAACTAAATATTGTGAGTAAATCACATAATGGGTTAAATATGGGTAATTCCATGTATATTAAGTGTTTTTGAAATTGAACATAAAGTACTTCAAAAAATATTAATCAATTTTGAGATATGGACCTATACATTCAAGTTTGATCACTACTATGTGACTTTTAATTGTGATTTTAAATAAATAACTATAATAGTGATTACTATAAAATTAGAGAATGTTACTAAGCTAGATAATGTTACTATAATAAGGTAGAGAATGTTACTAAGGATAATATTAGTAATGTATCCTTTCCAACTAAAATTGTTTGAAATTGGGAGGTTTAGATTTTTCTCTACCATTATTAGCAAAAAAAATTGAATAAAAATAACTCAATTTGGTTTTTATGCAAAAAATATATAGAAGTGTTGATAAAAATAGATTTTTAATGATCACCTCAATGATAAAATCATAATGGTGAAACTGGCCTATGGGAAAAAGCATGTTATGAAAAAGTGTTTTTGAGACTGAAGGTGAAAAAATATATTTGTAAATTATATAAAAATATTAAATACTAATTAAATCTATAATCTCAATTAGAAAATAAAAATTGTGAAATTTTACTATGGCCCACAAAAAAAATTATATAATTTTTTATTCATATGATAATTCTCGCCAGTTATTTTCCAAAGTAGATAAAAGTATAGGATAAAAGTATTTTTGTAGTAAATTTTTTCCTATAATTTTCCATTTCACTATGATTTAAAAAAACAAATCAATATATGTATATGTGTGTGTGTGTGTGTGTGTGTGTGTGTGTGTGTGTGTGTGTGTGTGTGTGTGTGTGTGTGTGTGTGTGTGTGTGTGTGTATGTATGTATGTATGTATGTATGTATGTATGTATGTATGTATGTATGTATGTATGTATATATATATATGTATGTATATATATGTATGTATATATATATATATATATATATATATATATATATATATATATATATATATGTATATGTATATGTACATATACATATATATATGTATATATATATATATATGTGTGTGTATGTATATATATATGTATATATATATATATATATCTATGTATATATATATATGTATATGTGTGTGTGTGTGTGTGTGTGTGTGTAATGTGAATTTTAATTTGGATAGGGAATATAGCAATAAAATATGAATAAATAATACTTCAACAATGTTGATCTACCAAATATAACCAAAACTATTATCTAAAATACTAGGTTGAGGTGTGTTTAATGCGTAGGCTCTATAATATGTTAACCCATATTTGTAATTAGTGAACAATCCTAAAGTTAAATGACTAAGGAGGTTTTAGTCATCCTTCAACCAAATTATCCCATTTGTGAGGTACATAGAGAGTAGCTTCCTATGGATAACTGCTTGCCATTTCACCAATAAATTAAATGGCCAAGAGGATTCCTATTGTAAAAAATAGAGATCCTATGCACTTAATAAATACCATGAGATACGTGGAAGATAATTTCTATTTAAACTATTTTTTGTTGACTCAAGTACTATGATATCACCCCTAACACCATGGATTAGGTAAAAATTATTATCATTTTTCTTAGAATGACTAATCTTATGGGTTTTACAACTTTCATAACACTCTTATAACACATTATATTTATATGAAAAAAATTTATTCAACCCTTAGTACCCCATTACATGGTTCTATTTTATTATTAACCAATATCCCATAAGTTTAAGGTGTAATCACAATATTGGTTATTTACATTAAGACATTAAATCCATTCATGAAACCTAAAACTCATAATAATCTATAGATATAAAAACTAAAACCTAATTTCAAATATGTAGAAAATATAATGAGAAACTATAGATTTAATCTTTAAACCTACATGTAAAAAATGAGGTAAAGATTATATAGCTCTAATACCATATTAAAGTATCTATATGCATTATATAATTGTACTCGCTACCATAAGACAAACACCTACAATATTTATATAACAAATCAATACATATTCATCCAAGTAGCATAGCTACTTATTTTGATTAAGTGTGACTAAATCTTCCATTATAATAATATTTCTCATCCAAAATATACCTCATCCACTAGTCCCACATGTTCTTATATATATAACATATGGGGATAGGATAAGGGTGTTGGTAAATAGTTTAAATATACTAAGACAAAATTATTATTAGTAGTTATAACTCATTTAAGAATACTCTCTAATAATAGGTTGTGGATAATTATGCACCAATTAATACCTACCAATGGATTATAGATAAATATTACAACTACATCTTAAAATCATACAATAGTAAATGATTAATTAAATATACTAACATTAATGCAATAGGATTATCTTTATAAACCTAAATCCAAGGGTAGGGTTGGGATACAAAATTATTTTAAGTTGAAATATGTAGAACAACATGATTGATTCCTTTTGTTATGAGATATTAATGGGATAAAAATTGAGTTTTAGAGAGATGCATGGTCTCAAGATGGTCATTTGAGATCACTATTCCTTTCAGTTTCTAGAATAATATTTCTCAAATGATTGAGGAATCTCCTTTGATAAATAATTTTATTAGACTTTTTGATATTTGATGGAAAGAAATACAGAAGGACCCACATGTGCTAGATTTTTGGACCTTATATAATGATTTATTTTATTCTTTCCTAACTTAAATTTTGAACATTATTTGGGATCCTCTAATAATTATAATATTTTTAAATAGATAAGCCATTCCTTGCATTATTACTTAATTAATCAGGGGTATCAAAAAAAATTCTTTCACTTGGAACCTCCCTTTTGCCTAGTATAAAATGTTTGAATTTTTAATGGCATGCCTAAAGCTAATGTATTTCACATATTCTTCATGGAGCATTAATCCTTATTTTTCAATAAATTTAAAATAATGGGATTTAGTGACACTTCTAAATATATTTTATGCATAAATAACTTAGAGTCTCAAACCCATGCTTGATTTCATTTTCCTTTATTTTAATATATATATTTGGTTATTTCATATGATGGACAGAAGGTTGAATTTTGTAGGTTCTTTGAAAAAAATGTTAATTAAGGGCTGGAAGAGGGGAGAAATCATGGAAGTAATATCTAAATAATGTCCCCACAATAATCACCTACATTTTGTGTAAGGAAAGTAATCATAAGATATGCTGAAATTCTATTCTCTATAAGAAATATGCTTTTAGAAAACAAGAGGTTTTATTTTAAAATATTTATAGAGCAGAAGTATTGTTACCTAATAAAAAGGTCTTAGGATTCATAAGATTATGAAGAAGTTTTTTTTTCATTAACAAGTTTAATTTCAGTAGAATGAATATATATATATTCTACTGAAATTAAACTTGTTAATAAAAAAATTCTTCTTCATAATCTTATGAATCCTAAATTAAAGGATTTACTATAAAGGTTGCAATACCAACCATTTAAATCTTAACATTTATGGTATGCCCAAGGATAATATAAGTATTAATGAGATGAGTATAATAATAATAACACATTAATAAATTCATTTTCTTGTTATGTGACAAAAATCCAAAGTGCTTTATCATGGCTTGAGACATAAAATCATAATAACATCAATAAAGTAGTCATGTAGGGAGATTTTATGTTGGTTATAAATGTGTTAAATTATAGTAATATGGAAAATTTACACATGAATTAAATGATCCTTGATATAGTCCAATGTTTTTATTTTCATAAATAATATATCATCCTAAAAAATATTTAGAGAAAATAATAAACTAGTTGATTATTTAGCTAAATATGGATCCCTTAAGTTGAGGGGTGATTAAGAATGGGTTAAGAAGGGAAATCCCATTGGACATATTTAATTAATATTATAAACTATGATTAAAAAAAATGAAACTAATATATATTATAAAACATACAATCCATCTATTCTTTTTCAAATATGAATAACTCTAAGCACTCTAGATCCCAAGGATCTTCACTAGCTTCGCTATCTTCCATCCAAAGCTCTTTTGGTTCTCTTTTTTCTTCACCATTTGTTCCTCCTAGGTAGGTGACACCTTAAAATTTTTCTTCATTGGATCTGAGTCTAAGATGAGGTGACAAAAGGTTTTTTCTTAATTTTTCAATGGATGGGGGTGATCTATGCCCAGTTTAGGGTTTACCTAAGAGCAAGTTTTGAATAAATCTCTCACTAAGGCACATATGGCTTTGGGTTTTTCACCTTTGATTAATATCAACATAAATGGCTCATATTTGTGTATGTGCATTTATTTGGGGGATAATATTAAATACATTTCCCATAACATGATCATGTAATGTCAACAATGTGATTACATAATGTAAGTAATGCAATCACATAATGTCAATAACGTGATCATGTAATTTCAATAATGAAATCTCATTATTGACAGAATACCATGATGTTATTTAAATTATGGGTTAATATTTATTGATCCATAGCATGATCGTGTTAATACATAATGAGATCAAATTATTTAGAATAAAAAATGTGATTGCATTAATAATCATATTGTATTATTATAAATGTAATAATGAGTTTATGTTCCTGTTGTCAATTAAGAAAAATATAAAAGTGAAACTAAATGCAAAATTTCTTCATTTTTCATTCAATTTATTTATTATCCTCACTCTCCTTAACTTAATTACTTAATTTTACCTTAGTGATGCTAAACCTTACATGAACTCATCCAAAAAATCTTGAAACCTTGACTAATTTATGATGCTGCCATGTAGAAATGTAAGTGTTAAAAATCTACATTTGTTAACCCTAAATTTTTGTAATTTTTTGTTTTTTTCATTATTTAACTAGTAATTTATCTGTTTTGGATAGACCTTCCTTATAACTCTCATATTATTCATCCTAATTATCCTCTTAACTCTCCACCTAACCCTTGTGTTCTTTAGCCTAACCCTCTTCCTAACCCTCCTACATTTCCACAAAATCTGTCAGTCAATCAAGAGAGTCTAGATCACCAAATTATGTAAAATAAAATTTAAATTAAAGAATTAATTAATATAATGAGGTATCTCACTTACACTAACACCCATAGAAAATTTCTATCAAATTTGTAAGAGTCATTATTAAGTCAATTTGACTCTATAATGAGTAACATTGACATATGGGCTTCATATCAGGATAAATATAAGGATTATTATGATGACAAATTGTTATCACATGAGTTAAATAAAAAATACATATCATAAATCCTCTATTTTTGCCTTATTCATTGACCAAAACATCAATGCAACATTTTTAGTAACCGTTAAATGTTTCCAAATCTATCATTAACAACACAATTTAAGCATAGTGATTTTTTGGGACAGATGGTTAATGGTGTTTGATTATCCACTATTTAGTAATCATAAGGTCCCATTGTATTATTTGAGGAAAATACACTATTATTTTGTCCTTAATGATATTTTTAACTATTTTGGTTATAGTGATTTTTGGGGCCAAGGGAAAGACTATGAATAGGATCGACTACATGTACATCATGTGCCTAATCATCTTTTAAGCATATATATATATATAAATATATTAAACCTAAGATTACCTCTATATTTTATGATTTCATGGATATTTACACTCCTCATGTACTTAGTTCACTCATTGATATAATTATTTAGCATTGATAAGGCTCTAAGAGATGGATGCTAGAGGTACACCATCTAGCATGCATACCCAATCCCATCATTGTAGATCTTGTGAAGCTATATGCACTAGAAATTATGATGATGATGGTTTTTTAGATGGATTAGATAATATACATATAAGTGATGATTTTTTGTCATGCACATTAGGTTTGTAGACATCACCACTACATAGATGCAGGTATATTCTATATAAATGTTAAGTCATATTTAAGCTATATTTGAAAATTTAATTTATATAGAAATTAATTAAATATAAATTTAATAATATATATGTAAATTTTTATGTTACAAGAGGCTATAATGACTTCATCTTCATATTCCACTTTTATAAGATTTGATTTAGCATAACCATTGTTTACATATATATATCCAGCGACTGGCCTATCCACTAATACATATGTCTATTTTAAGATGACCCCTTTTACTTATACAAAGGTAAAATTTTGAGTTAATATTATTTTCTATGTAAATTTAGTATATCTATATTTTCATTTTACATAAGTTAAATTTATTTATGGTCTTAAAATTCAAGTATAGTGATATTAAATACACTCTTGGTTTACTAAAGGAGAAAAACTTGCCATATATATCTTTGATACTTTGTAGAAAAATAAGTGAGTCCCTTTTTTCATTCAATCATTGACTAAAGTACACACTCTACCATCATTATGATCCAAGATAGGCATAGGCATTTATTTTTTAATTTATTTTTCACAAGTGCTGACAGAGGTTACATTAACTTGTAATTTTGAATTGTAAAAGTAGATTTATTTTAATAAATTTACAACATACTTGGGTCAAATATAAATTATGTAAATATATTATGTATTCAAGGTTTTCCCATGAAAAATGATAGTCCCATTCAGATGCCTTATAAGGAAACTTCTCATGTTTCTTCCTTATTTCAGATGTGTGTTTATATATTTCATCTTGCCATTAACTTATTTGAGCATCAAACTTAGATTTAGTAGGACTGCAAGCTTGAAATAACTGCATGCTTAAATGATTTTTTATTTAAGTTTAAAATTAATTTATTAACAAGTGATTAAATATATTTTATGTTAATATTTTAATAATACTTATATTTGAATAAGTTCATTTGCAATTAAGCTATGAGCATACGACCCAAAATTGGACCTTGGATCAATCTAAGGAATTCAAGGGATCTTTGTCTACCATCAAGGGATCCCACTGAGAGTCTTCCTCAATGAAGCAAAGAGAGGGAGGTTATTTTATGATTAGGATGTCTAACATGAGATGTGATTATTTGTATGCATATATGGCAATATATGCAATTATTGCATTGTATATATGGATCTGACAATCACCTCACATTAGATACATGTTATTATATGATGTAATTTTTTATATCACTATCCTAGAAATATATGTATTATTTTCATTATACATGTGCATAAACGATTCATTTGAGGTTTTAATCATAATTATTTTAATATATCTAATTTATATTTAGTTTTATTTTAAAATGTTATCGTATAGCATTATTTTTATCTTCTAAACTATTATAAATATTGGATTCATATTTAATGTTGTACACAAATGAGGATTAAAAAATTGTTTTTTTCAATTCTATAAATATCTAATCTCCCACATTTTTTTAATTAATATTTTTATCCAATTCTGTGTAGTGTAAATAATTGATGACACTCATTTATCACCCATTTACAAATTTTCAATTGATCATTATCATAACTTGATTTCATTTAAGGCCCATACGGAATCATGTTCATACTTGTATAATTTGGAGAAATAAAATAATTCTTAAATCACTACAAATTTCCCACTCTAAAACCTATACCTACAACCCTAATCTTTAATTTCCACCTATTTCTAATGTTTTTCTATCTAGCATTTCCTAAAATTATGCCTACTACTTATATGGCCTCTATGATTGTTTTTTATTTATATTTCACTCATATTTTGAGTGATATTTATCAATAAATCTTCTTCACTCAACTCCTTTACTATCCTCCAACCTACCCCTTTTATCATTCACTCTTCACACTCTTACTATACATTACCTAGGCTTGGTTATTCCTATGTGCCTTCCTCTTATTTACTACTTTAAAGAAGAATTAATATAACTCTTATATCCACCTATCCATCCTTCATTCAAGCCATTTAATTGTATTTCAAAGGCATCCACACTTATTTACACTTTCTTTCACTTTTTCCCTTAAAGAGTTATTTGGCCTAATACACCTAATCCATATTCTTGAGACTAGTTTTTGACCCTTAAAAAACTCACTCCTTTACCATGTTCAACACCTCACTTTTGATGTAATTCAACTTCCCATTTTAGGTATATAGTCAAAAATCAACACCCATTAATAGTTCTATTACTTTCTAGGCCCATCACTTAAGGGCGCTCAGCTTCCTATAATTGATCCTTATAATATCTTCTATCAAAAACTTGTTCTAGTCTCCATATCACCTTGAACACTTAAAGTAAAATTTAATGTAAAAATGTGAATTAAAAGTGAGAGAGAAAGAGTTTCATTAGGGTGTATATTTTAGGAGTTTATGGGGAAGTAATATGATTCAGCATAGTAGGTAGAAGGTTTAGGAAAGAGGGATAGATGGAGCAAGAAAATGGAAAACTATGTTTTCCATGAGGAAAAGGATATGTAAGTGGATATTATTGTAAATATTTATAAAGATCAGTAAAATATTTTTTATATAATTGAATTACCTCATTATAATTGTGTTTTGAATGTATTTGAATGAAATTTGATGTTTGATAGTGTCATTAAAGCCTAGAAATAACATCCCATTATAAGTTGTAGGTGTGTGGAGGATTGAGTGGTTATAGGAATACAAAGGGGCAGTTTCACTCTCAAATATAGGTGGTTTGATGAATAGTAATCAGGCATAAAGTGGATAAACTAGGTGATGATTTCATGATAGTCTTTCAAGACTCTTTTGTTAGTTAATATTAATTTAATCTAAGACATGAGCTCTCAAGCTGAATAGGGAGAAACGATCAACTACAGTCTTATGGAAAGAGTTTGATTTATTTTTTGGAGTTATTGAGGGTCCATGGTTAGTTTTTAATAATTTATGTGTGTTTTGTATCTCTTTGAAATTCTTAGGATAATATTTTAAAGCATAATTTTGATCTAAAACTTGATATTGTGCATACAATCCTCTTTAGGAAAACAAAGTAAATGCTTGAAGAGTTGACTTGTAGATTGTGATATTGGACTAGGTGTGTTAGAGGATTCAATTGAGAAATAAGATTTATAAATAATCTTTAGATATATGCTAAGAACATGTAAAAATGTATTATGTATATGATCCTAGAGAATATTGATAAGTTTTAATGTGACAAGGAGGAATAATTTATGAACATTGTAAAAGGAAAAGATGGTGTTTGTGTGAGAGGAGGAAATGATATATAAGGTTAAGGGTGTTGGATAAGAGAGATGAAGACTATATGAATGATATAGGCTTGATAATTTTTTTATAAGAACCCACACCAAAGGCATATTAAAATTCAAAACTTTTATAGATACTTGCAGCTAGCAAATTGAAGCTATTACCCATAGATTCCTTGCATCATTTAAAAGAAAAAATTAATTTCCAATAAGCCATACAATTATTAATAATAAGTGAAGATATAAATTATTAGTATGAATTTAATTGTAAATATGACAAGGTTCTTGTCCTTCCATCATGCCTGATTGATAAACCCACCTACCATTTTTGCCTCAAGAATACCCTTCTCATACAAGAAAAATGCAAAATTTTAACCTAAGTTCAAACATACATAAAACAAAGCCTATAATTCATTTCCATGAACTATAAAATCCCACTTATTCATATTCAATCCTTATAATCTCATCTCAAACTAGTTAGGTGTAACCTTCAAGATCAATTTATGGCATGAGTTGCAGTGACAACTCCTAAAGTGCATCTTTTTGGCACTAAATAGACAACTTATTTAGATCTAATTATTATTTATACCTTAAATACCTTTAGTTGAGAATATATTAGTTTGATTATGTCTACATATTAAAATCAAATATTCTCACAGTACCACAATAATAAATCCACTTGGAAGTACATTTTCACTATCATTCAAGAATGCGAAAACACTAACAACAAATATTTTCAAAGTTGAAGTTATGGTTGTAGAACTCAAATTTTGATGATCTTAGATTAAAAATTGGCACTAAAAAGATGAATTATAGGTGTATAATATATAATAATAGGTTCTTGGCCTCCCATCACCCATTTTATCCTCAAGAACACCCTTCCCAATACAATAAAAATACATGTTTTTAGACTAAGTTCAAACATATGTAGAAAAACATTTAAGTCATTTCCATGAACTAATAGATCCAAACCCTAACTATTTATTCCATGAACTAATATACCCAACCCCTAACTATTTATTCCATTTAATCACATCTTAGATCACTCAAGTTGAACCTTCAATAGCAATCTATGTTCCAAATTGTAGTGACAAGTCCTAAAGTATAATAATTTAGCATTGAATAAACAACTTCTTGAGATCCAACAACTACTTATACATCTAAGACATCATTTTGAGAATATATTAGTTTAGTCACATATTAATAGGTAAATTAAATGTGCTCACACTTTGATGACATTCAAATCCACCCATAAATATATTTTCTCTGCCATTTAGTAGTGTGAAAACACTGACAATAAATGTTAAAATTAAAGTTATGGTTGTAGAACTCTAATTTTGATGATTATTGAAAAAAATAATACTGAAAACCCATTTAAAAAATTTTATAATGACTATGACTAGGTTATTGGACTCCCATCATGCCCAATTGACAAATCCACCACCCATTTTGGCCTCAAGAATTCCCTTCCTAATATAAGAAAAATGTAAATTTTTAGACTAAATTTAAATAGGTGTAAAATGAAACATGTAAGTCATTTACTTGAATCATTAGCTATTTAAAATACCTATTGAATATATATAATATTAGTTTATATCCCTCAGATGTAACCTTAAAAAGCAATCTATGGCACAAGTTGTAGTGATAGGTCCTAAAATACAACTTTTGACATTGAATAAGCAACTTCTTGATCTCCAACTACCATTTATATGTCTGTGACTTCCATTTTATAATATTAAATATTATAATTAAATTTTATCACATTGACATAGCCTTCAAATCCACTATTAAGTACATTTTCACTACTATTGAGGGGCCTAAAAACATTGACAATGAATGTTGTCAAAGATGAAGTTATGGTCACCGAAGTCTAACTCTGATGATTATTGACAAAAAAATGGAACTAAAAAAAAATTAAAAGGGGAGGATAAAATATATTACTAATTTCATGGCCTTCTCACATGCCTGATCGATAAACCCACCATCCATTCTAGCCTCAAGAATGCCCTTCCGAATACAAAAAAATTTCAATCTTTTAGCCTATGTTCAAACACATGTCAAATAAAAACTATTTCCACAATCAATCAGATCCATCCCATACCTTTTGAATCCATGTAATAAAATCTAAAACCCCTTAGGTTGGACCTTAGATAGAAATCTTTGTCACAAGTTGTAGCGATAGGTCCTAAAATGCAACTTTTTGGCATTGAATAGTCAACTTCTTAAATTGCAACTAAAATTTTTGCCTCCGAGACCTCTAGTTGAGAATATATCACTTAAATAACACATATATATTAAAATCACATTTTATCACACTACCATGACCTTCAAATACAATTGGAAATATATTTTCACTACAATTTGAGAGAGCAAAAATGCTGCCAATAAATATCATCAAAGTTGAAATTGTGGATGTAGATCTCTGATTATGATGCTTACTAACAAAGAATTAATACTAACAACATGTTATGGTATGGGGTGGATATTTTATAGGACTAGGTTCTTAGGCTCCCATCATTCTTGATCAACAAATGTACCTAAACTTTTGGTCTCAAGATCGCCCTACCCAGTACAATAAAAATGCAAATTTTTAGCCTAAGTTCAAACACTTGTAAAATGAAACATGTAAGTCATTTAGACATATTTAAATGCTTACCCTACCTATTAAATCCCTATTAATATCATCCTAGATCACTCTAGTAAAATATTTGATATAGATCCATGGCACAAGTTGTAGTTTTGTGTCCTAAAATACAACATTTTAGCATTGAATAGGGAACTTAGTGAGTTACAACTACCATTTTTACCTATAAAACCTCTAGTTGATAATCTATTGGCTCATTCATGTTTATATAGGAAAGTTACATGTGATACCACCACCACAAAAATTATATCCACATCAAATTTCATTTTCATTACCATTCAAGAGCACGAAAACACTATGTACTTTAAAATTTTAGCTTCTCTTGGCTTGGAGAATATGGAGTCCTTTACTAATAGTGTCAACCACATGAAGGTGGAAGCTTATTTGTCACCACTAACCTAAAAAAAATTTTGAGTAATTAAAAAATAAATTAATATATGCTACCTAGAAAATAAAATAACATTTGGTAAAATTGATTACATCTACATTTGAAAAGTCAACATACCTACATATTTAAATCTAACAAGCCACTAGGATCTACTCTAACCTTGATATTATCAAGAATAGATTCATGGTATAACTCCCAAACTTTCCATAGTTTCTTATTTAATGGCCTCTCACAATAATTTTTTAATTGAATATTTATTTCAAGAATCAAATTTTAATACTATAGTATATTCCTATCCATTTCAAACTCTTCAAAAAATAATTGATCTAATTTTTTTATAGGATATCATTGAAACCAAGTTGCAGTGATTATCACTAATCTAGTGGGATACTTAGTGTTTTCTCCATCTATAACTAGGGAAGTAATTTTTTATTTCTCTCTACACATTGAAATAAGTAGTAATATGTGATATCTTCATTGTCCTCATCTGAAATAACTTCAAAAACATGCCCTGTATCATAAAAAAACAAATTTTAGTGACACTAAGAAGATATTTAATTACAATGAATTATACTTAATGAAAAATATTATACTTGGCTACACTATATCAGATATATGGTCAAAGTCATTTCATAATGGAATAACTATAAGTTAAAATTCTATTGAAACATGACATGTGTTGATTAAAATTAGAGGTTTATAAATCCAATCATCCACCCACTCTAGTGACTCAACTCATTCCAAACTAAGTCCGCAAATGTAGAACTAAAACATGCTAATTGTCTTGTATGAATGGTTTAAGAACATGCATTTGAGAAATGAAATGAGTGGATCTCACTCAAATTCATTAGAGTCATAAAATCCTCATACTTTACCAAGTGTTCTTCCTTAATTAATCATAAATGTCTTCAAATATTAGAATTTAGTTGAGCACCATGACACATGTTCTCATTAAATCATTCAACCATAGTTTTGACATCTACCAAATCATCACTTTATTAAAATTTTAACTCCTCCCTTGAAATGACTCTTTTTACACATACTCCATCACTATCATCCTCCCCTTTTCCGTGTCTATCCTTGGGGTAAAACCAAATGTATTCTACACTAGTGGTAACATGCATCCTATTAAACCAAGAAAATATGTGTGTATTTTTCAATTGCAATGTGTAATTATCTAACAAAATGTAATGTTGATTTAAAGTAATGTTACACTAATTCAACTGTTCATGATATTATAAAAAATCCTTCCACATAGTTCAAAAATGTGATCAATCATCAATGATATAGAAATGGTACACCCTTAATATTTTTCATTGCTTCTCTATACTATCAGGTCCATGCATGAATCCTATATTTATGAATATGGAAACTTGTGATGAGTTGTAATATTATGATTGAACATCAATTTTTTTAATGCATAATTTTCATCAAAGTCAACTAAAAAAAAATAAAACCAAGTTGTGTTGTATCCTCGATTATATTGAAATGTTCATTCAATCATCTGCCCCTATTTGTATGCCTTACATAATCATAAATAATTTTCTCCTTGAATTTGACCAAAAATTTAGAAACATGTATTTTTTTTGTAATAATCTCACACCTTTTAGATTCTTTGGCATATTTTAATCGATAAGTCACTAATTTATATTTTTTTAAACCAACTAATATCTACTTAATTACACTTGTACTCTCCTAATGTATATAATTTTTTAATTTTGGCAATCTGCCATAAATGCTATAATTTCCTTCTAAACATGACTTGATATAAAATAATTATGCATCCAATCTTTTCTAAAACATATTTTTTTTAAATTCCATATCTAATTTTGGTGTAACTTCAATGCCACACTGCTGCAAGATGTTGTTAGTATGCAAAATATAGTGAATATGGTGATAAACATCATAGTGCATTAAAAATTTGACATGTTTCTTACAACAAAAAGTGGTGCATGTGTGATTTATTTTTACATAAAATTATTTCTCCATCTCAAAATATCTCTAAAAAATATACATTTATCTATGTTTTTACAAAAACTTATCATATCTAATAAATATTTTGGATGCAGTTCAAAGTTATGACAACCAATTCATCTTTTCATGACATCTCTTGCATTGTGATAAACTATTATATTTTCTTTCAAAAATTGAGCAAGTAAATCTTTGAGAGCATTGTCTATAGCCTTGTCCTTTAATGAAAATATACTAGTGAATGCCTAGAGCTCATAGTTATTAGGTTGATTAGGTGCTTCAAAATTTTCAATTTCTTTCATGAATGTTTTTTTTTATATTAAGTTCTACACTAGTTTCTGAAATAATTATGTTTTCTCTGTTTGGCCTCTTACTACACAAGTTGTAAGTATACATTAGGTAACATTACAATCTTTGGTGCGTGATTTTTGGGTTACATTATTATATGCATCATGTATATTTCAAACAATTGTATTGTTTTCATCATCCATGATAGATGTTTTTAGTCCTAATGTGTACATTATATGTCTCATCTTAATCAATTTTATCAATGAAGCAAATAATTTACATCTTTCACTATCATAATCCAAATTATGAAAGAAACTATCCCAAATTTCAATATTATTAAATGGTGATCATACATTTTATTATGCATTGGTTCTAAAATATTTTCATTCACATCAATTAAGTACTTGTCTTTTCTATGCAAATTATTGGAGGTGTTGTTAATGGTGGAATTTGTTGAGAGGGTGTTTCAAAATCTATACAACTTTAATTGTTTAGAAGTGGGATGACATTTGATTCATTATTTATTTATTCATTATATGTTTTCATGAAATTTTATTGATTTTTAATTTCATAATTATTTGTTTCTATCAAATTTTTTTCATTCATGTGGGTTAAATTGTCATACATAGACTCATCATCAACAAAATCAAAAACTTGTAACTTTGAATTTGAAATTCTAAGACTATCAAATTGATTATTATTAATTTCATCATTATTCAATTAATTGTGGTCAATTTAATGATTATTTAATTTATTATTGTCAATGGGCTCATTATCTATGGCATTTTGTTAATTAGGATTAGGGTTTGTGCCTTATCTTAAATAATTTTTTTACAACCATATATTGTGTTTTTATCTCAACACTTCTAATTCCTCTTCCTCAAATGTGATCCATCACCCATCAAGGATAATTGATTTATTTTCAAAGGTGGGGTAAAAAGAATTACATATGTCTAATAGGTCCTACACAAGTACATCGAGAATGTTTATGGGGAAAGAATTCTCAATTTGGATTAAAAATAGATGTTGAAAAAAAATGATCTATATCAAGAATAACATGATAGTGTTATTATTAATATAAATTAGGGACTAGGGACTATGGATAAGGGATTAGGGAATAAGGTTTAGGGATTAGGGATTATGGAACTAAGGCATAGGTCTTAAAATTTATGTGTTAGGTTTTGGGGATTATGGATTATGTCATAGGGTTTAGGTTTAAGGGTGCATATAAGGTATAATTTCTCTATTCCATGCAAATTTAATTCTTATTATAACATATGCTAGTTGGGGCTAAATTAATTGGTAAACAGGGAACTTTTGGTTTTAAATTTAAGGTATAGTGTTTAGGGTTTATGTTTTAGGGATTAGAGTTTAATATATATATGGTTTAGGGTGTACATTGGATCCAATGTGTTTTTGGGATGAATTAGCCCCCACATCATCACACATTGAGCCAATTAGTAAATTAGGAGAATGAATAATGTAATGTCGGTCAAATTAAGTAATGTATACCTCATTATTAATATAAATTATGTTATTTATTAATAAAATAATTGTATTAGGGTTTAAAATATAGGGTATAGGGTTTATGTTTTAAGGCTTGGGGTTTAAGATTTATAAGGTTTAAGGTATAGGGTATACAAGGTCCAATCACAAAGATAATTGAAGAAAATTTAAATCATCTAGACCTATTTATGAGTTTAGAATATTTTTTTGGGTTTCATTATACCCCATGTCATCATAAAAATTAAATGAATTAATAAAATGAGGTAATCAGTCATGTCATTTAGATCAAACTGAGCCTTATGAATTTAATTCTTAGTTTAAATAATGCTAGTTTGGGTTAAAATAATTGGTTTAGGGTTTATAGGTTTTATATTTATGGTTTAGACTTTAGGGATTAGGAAATTTATGGATTAGGTATTAGGGTATAGGTTTTAGGGTATATAAAGTACAATTGTGAAGGTATTTGGGTCAAATTTAACCTCTTTGAACATAGATCTATGAATAAAGAACATGATTTTGGGCTTAATTAGCCCCCACATCATCATAAGTTGAGATATTTAGTCAGTTTATGTAATGAGGGATGCAATTTTGACCATGTTGATCCCTTTGAACCTAATTATTAGAATAAACTATGTCAATTGGGGCTAAATTAATTATTTTAGAGTTTTTGGTGTATAATTTAAAGGGTTTATGGCTTATGTCTTAGGGTTTAAGGTAAATGGTACATGGTTTAGGGTTTAATTTATATTATATAGGGTCCAATCACTAAGGTAATTAAAGATTATTTGAGCTACTTGAACCTATTTATGATAATTTCCTTCATGTTTGGATTTTTTTATAAAAGTAGGGTTAGTTAAGCCATACATGTTACTTATATTATATAATCTATTGAGCCATAGATTTGGTTTAGGGTCTCAATTTTTCCAAAATCACACCCCTAATTGTAAATATTGAATAACTGGATTAATTAATGATAAAACCCAATTTAATTTTGACCCAAATCATATCTTTCTCTTGAAGGGGTTCAAATTAGCCTCAAATTCTTCATTGATTAAATGAATAAAATATTTGGTTAATTATATATGACATAAAATTATGGTTAATTTGACTAAAAATCACATCATATATAATTTAAAATAGGCTTGTTTAGCTCATTTAAACATAAATTACCTCCACAAATGAACTAATTGACATTTGCATTCATTAGATAATGGCATTCATGTTTATGAGCTCAAAATCACATTCTATACATGTAAAACTTGCATAAATAAATAATGTTTATTTGGTTCAATCAAGATGATGTAATTGGAGCTGATCAACCCCAAAACATAATTTATAGTCATGTGATTAGGTTTGAGGGGATTAAATTATCCCTAATTTACTTAAGATTCACAACTAAATCTATAATTTGAAGGCTAAGTTTTGGCCATATGATAAAATAATGCATTTTATGGCATCTCATGATAAAATTACTTATATCGTAAAATGACTAATGAATTACACCTTAAAACTAAGTAATTATAAGTAGTTAAGTCAACATATTAAAACACTAATCAAAGTTTTGAAGTCTAATAAGATACCATGACACCTTAATTCATTATTCAATGTTAGAATCCTTTCTCATATCATATGAAAGAACATAATATATATATATACATACATATATATATATATATATATATATATATATATATATATATATATATATATATATATATATATATATATATATATATATATATATGTATGTATATGTATATATATATATATATATATATATATATATATATATATATATATATATGTATATGTGTGTACATATGTATGTATATGTGTGTCTATATATATGTATATGTGTGTGTCTATATATATATATATATGTATATATATATATATGTATATATATATATATGTATATATATATATGTATATATATATATGTATATATATATATATGTATATATATGTATGTATATATATATATATGTATGTATATATATATATATATATGTATATATATATGTATATATATATATATATATGTATATATATGTATATGTATATATATATATATATATATATATATATGTATATGTATATGTATATGTATATATATATATATATATATATATATATATGTATATGTATATGTATATATATATATATATATATGTATATGTATATATGTATATATGTATATATATATATATATGTATATATGTATATGTATATATGTATATATGTATATATTTATATATGTATATATATATATATATATATATATATATGTATATATATGTATATATGTATGTGTGTGTGTATATATATATATATACATATACATATATATATGTATATGTATATATATGTATATATATATATATATATGTATATATGTATATATATATACATATAGATGCACACACACACACACACACACACACACACACACAATTTTAGATCAATAGAAAATTCAGGTTTTTGGGTGTTATAAAGTTATAACATTATCATGTTATTAATGTGATCGTGATATTTAAAATTCAATTCAAAAGCTAAGACTTTTCACTTCAAAATGGCTTGGATTCTCGAGCCAAAGGCTTGGACCTATCATTCTACAACTGAATCTGAAGGTTTTGATAAAAAATAACAAATTCAAATTTGATCACCAAATAAACTATGTATTTCAAATCTTAAATTCAAAAAATTAATACCATCACAATGAGCATTATTTCATCTTTCTAAAAATATGTTTTTTTTAAAAAAATTGGACTAATTTAAGGTTTGAAACTATGTTGATTTCTAACCATACCCTTTTTAGGCCACGACATGTTGAAAATATACATGCCTATACATGTTCATGAAATTAATTTTTAATTGATCCAAGTGTAAAACAAGTTATATGTTCACAAACTATGCCTAATTATACACACATTCAAAAAATGTTTTTTGTTTTTTTTGGAGGTAGTATGTAGGGGCACATGACTTGATATTCATTTTTTAAATAGTTTTCAGGATCTATTTACTTTAAAAATTTATAAAAAAAGTATTCACTTAAAAACTAAAAAAAATAAATGTCACAAACTAAAATATCTTATCTAAATGTTCATCAAAGGGTTTTAATCAATATTAAAATCCACTAAAAAATGGTGGTCTACACTTCCATCTATCTACTTTATTTTATTAAAAAAATAGATTTCCTATTTGAATTTTAGATGTTTGATGTAGTCATACTTAAATATTTTTTAAACAAATTAGTGTTTTGGAAACTAGAGTCAAAATTATACATTCATGTTCTTACACAATATTCAAATTTGCAGCATAGATATCTTAAATTATCTAAAAACATTTATATTTATAAAATTTGAGGAAAATCATGTCTACAAGAAAGCCCCTTTTTATCTCCTAACTTTGTGTACTTACTTTCTTGGAGTATTTTTTATGGGTTAAGCAAAAATCCTTTTGACTATTTACTTCACTTGAAGAGTAAGGTAGATCTTCATCCTTAGTATGGGCTTCAACTATTTTGGTGATCTCTTTTTAAAATGACACTTTAGTTGTAGTTATAAGAAAGAGGATTGGTTTGATAAACAAGGTTTAATATGCAGATTCAATAAGTTTATCCAAACATTCCTTCTCTTCATTAATGGATTTTAAAATCTTAAAAGCCTCTTATGGAAGAAAATTTAGATATTTATCCTTGAGATAAGGTGTTTTTTATTTCTTTTTTTGGTTACTTAGAAGATCAAAATAAGGTGGTTGCGGATCATTCGTGGTTTTGGGATAAACATATTCTTATTTTGAAACCATGGAGCCCATCCTTTAATCCTTTGTGTAAAAAATTTGTAGTCAACATGGTGTGGATTCAAATACCAAAAATTCCACTCTAGTTTTGTGTAGATTCATGCCTTTAAAAAAATGGCAATACTATTGGATAAATTTTTGAAATCAATGGTTATACATCTAGTTTCTCCAGAACCACATTTGCTTGAATTTTGGTTTCTCTAGATTTATTTCAAGCTCTCCCAAGGTCAATTGAACTAAAAGTAAATTGTGTATGTTGGGATTAACCCCTGGACTGTGATATCTTAACTTTATGATGTTAAAAGTGTTTTGATCGGGGACATTATGCCTCATCATGATATAAAAAATGCAAAGTGGAACCTTTATGGTGGAAAGATGTTGGAACTAAACACTTATTGATTTCACCTCTTTTCCTATCTTCTTTTATTCTCAAGGTTTGTGTTGAGGATTGTAATATGGAGGATCTTAAGGGTTTTGATCTAGGAGTTGGTTCTATAGGAATCCCAAATGTGATTCTTCAAAACCCTACTTTAAAGGTGCAAAATTTGGTCTTCAATAAGGTGTCTAAGGTGACCAAATTGAAAGTGGAAATCTCAGCTTCATTAGAAAGCTCAATAATATTAATAAAGGACCACATAATTGGGATTAGGAAAGATAAAAATAAATCTATTAAGGATGGATTGGATGGTGTTTTGTAAGTTGGGACTTCTATTTCTTCCCTTTAAAATTCTATTAGTATGGGTAATCTGGTGGAGTGGACTATTGTTCAAAAAAAGAAGGGAGGTTGTCATATATATATCCTATTAGATTAATTCGATGCAACCTTAAAAAAGGTAATAATTTTTTTTGATATTCTTCTTTGGGTTCACCTTGGATTTATTTATTTTCCTTTTTGGTTCATGTGTTTACCCTGGTAGTGACATTTTGGTTCCCTCAAGGATTTTATCTGAGGATAACTAGTTTTACTTTTGGTTAATATTTTAATGGGTGATGGACCATCCAACCCTTAGTTATCTATAAAAAAAATTAATCCTAACATACATTATTTAATCAAAGGAGGGAAAGAGGTGTCTCTACTATCATTAGTTTTTGTTTCATTTCCTGATCAGAATTATGTTTTAATTTTTCTTATAAGATGAACTAATTCCCATGAAGCATGTGAGATATAGATCACCATATTTTGAATTTATGAAACCATCATTCATTGACACCTTCTTATTGGGATCTCTAATTCATCATATTTTTACTCTTATCTATCATAGGATGAGTGAGTGTAATCCTCAACCCTTGGTTAGAAAAACTATGCTTATTGGTGAAGACATTCTTTAGTCAATCTCCAGTCATTTTTATGGTGTAGTTGAATTTTAAATGGAAAGTGTGGACTTCGAGTAAATTGTGGAAAGTTATATATTCATGTTGGAAGTGTAGAAAAGGAACTTTCATAGAATAACTTAAATATTAGATAACCAAGGAATAAATGTCAACCTTGGTAATTTTCAATAGAGTAAATTAAACTAAATCCTTAGTTTTTTAAAGCATAAAAAACTACGTCTAAGTATTTTGAGGATGTTGTGATTTGGGAGGACTCACATAAGAATTAAAGGTTGTATTGATTTCACTTTTTAACACATATTTTACTTTCTTTTAAGAAACAACTTAACTACATATATGTATGTACATACATACATACATGCATGCATACATACATACATACATTCATACATACATACATACATGCATACATATACATATATATAGATATATACATACATACATACATATAGATATATATGTACATACATATACATACATATATATACATACATACACAGACACAAATATATACACATGCGTGCACACACACACACACACACACACACACACACACACACACACACACACACACACACACACACACACACACACACACACACACACACACACACACACATACACACACACACACACACACACACACACACACACACACACACACACACACACACATCTATGTCTTTGTGTGTGTGTGTGTGTGTGTGTGTGTGTGTGTGTGTGTGTGTGTGTGTGTGTGTGTGTGCGTGCATATATGATGTACACACACACCCACATACATATATATATACATATAGACACATACACATATAAATACATACATATATATATATATATATATATATATATATATATGTATGTATGTATGTATATGCATATGTATATGTATATTTATATGTATATATTAACACACATACATACATACATACATACATACATACATACATACATATATATATATATATATATATATATATATATATATTTATATATATATATATATATATATATATATATATATTTATATATATATATACACAAACATATATATATGTATATATATTTTTATATGTGTATGTGTATGTATATATATACACATATACTTACACATACACATATACATATACATACATGCATATATATATATATATATATATATATATATATATATATATATATATATATATATATATATATATATATATATATATATATATATATATATATATATATATATATATATAGACACACACACACACACACACACACACACACACACACACACACACACACACACATATATCTGTGTGTGTGTGTGAGTGAGTGTGTGTGTGTGTGTGTGTGTGTGTGTGTGTGTGTGTGTGTGTGTGTGTGTGTGTGTGTGTGTTTATATATATATATATGGCCATTGATAACCTCCGACTAGTCTTTTAACCAATTCTTACCAAAATGCATAATTTATCCTAAAAACATTAGAAAACATTAAAAGAGTTGGAACTGACATTACTCAATTTCCAATTTTTGCTAAGGTATCATTAAATGAGGTAATAAAATATATGGGCCAGCTAACTTTGATCAGATCATTTTGAGTCAAAATGCCAATTTTACACCTGGATGCTCCAGATTTCTCTTTTATATCAAATCCCTTGCATGAGATATGTGAATTTTTTATTTTTGTTGTCAACATCCTAAATGGGATAATGGATCCAACACATTTGACATCACATCCTAATTCTAATTCAGTCAAATTTTGGGCCAAAAACAATACATTCTAGCCAATTTCAGTAATGTGTACACAAAGGGCCAAGGTTTGCATCAAAGTACTTAATCATTCTTAAGAGATAATTAAACCAAATCGTGAGCCTAATTAAAAATTCCATGGCCATAAATCAGACGACATCATTTTTTTGGAAGACATTCCTAGGCCATAAATGCATAAAATACCAAGGTTAAACCCTCCCATGCCTCATTAAGACCCTCCATTTCTATTTAATGCCCCTCTATCCAAAATATTGATTAGCCTATTTATAAATTTTAATTGCATAATTTAATTAATCCTTATCCACACATCTCAATCTAGAGATGGATGGTTCAGGTTGATTTTGATCAATCTCAAAAACTATAAATAGAGAGGCCATGAACATCATTTTTAATCTATTTTTGTTTAAAATTATTATTCTAAAATATCTTTAATAAGCTCTCATATTCCAAACTTATAATTCCCAAATGCATTCAAAAATGTGTTATAATACCCAAATATTGAACCAAGCCAAAGCCACACATGGTACCAAAGAGAGATGGAGGTAGCCATACTTCATTCATGAAGACTTCATGAGTACAGACTAAGCAAGCCACTATAAAAATCATTTTGGATCATCCAAGGAAGGTCAAAGAAGGTTTATTTTGAATTTTATTTTTGCTTTCCATTCTTATTTTAATAACTAAGCTCCCCCTTTGAGATAGGCTTAGGGTGTTAGTTTAGTGTGTTTTTGATTGATTTGTTTTTTTCACTAAGACAATACTAATCCCCCCTATTGTAATATTATTTCACAAATTACATGCCCAATGGGACTGTATCCTAAAAATTTGGTCACAAAGCTCTTTCAATCAACTCACTAACCTTTTCCATGCAGGATATTGGAGTGAGGGGGCCAAAACAAATAAAATTTTAAGTTAAATTTCCATTTTTCTAATAGCATTTTTATTTCTAGAAACCTCAATTTTTCTCTATGTTACGATATCACTAATACACACTAGAGATTTTGTGTAAATGAAATCTTTTTTTTCTAAACAATGATTTTTTAGACCTTAGCAGTGATATTGTCATTTTGAGAAGTGATATTATTCTTTTGGAAAGCAATATCATTATTTTATGTAGAGATATCATTATTTTGGCAAGAAATTTCATTTAAAATAGCTATGTTATCTCAAAATAGTGATTTTTTCATTATGTACGGTGATTTTGTCATCTAAACAATGATTTTATTTTTTCTATGTTTTTAATTTAGCAAATAATGATTTTGTTTCATAACAACAATATTATTCGTTCATACAATGATATCATCATTTTGGGCAACAATTTCATTACAAAAAATGATATCATTCTATGGGAAATGATATTATAGGTAAATAATGATATTATGGTTTCTATTTGATCTAACCCATAACAATGATATTGTTATCTTTAATTATGATTTTTTAGAAAAATAATGAGATTGACTGTATAATAGTAATTTCAAAACAAAGATCTTGTCTTGAGAAGTTGCTTCACTCATTTTCAAATTAGCTTCAAAACTAAATGACACTAACATTTCCATTGATGGGCCAACATGGAATTTGTTAAAACATGATTTTCAGACATTTTTGAATGTTTAAAATGGATTATGAACCTTTTTTTTGGTTCTTAACAAAGAATATAGATTTTTAGGTAAATCTTTAGACAAGTTATGCTTTCAAAGTTACAATTTAAGCCCAAGGGGTCAAAAAAACACCATGTAATTTTTCATTTGGGGCTTAAAATTGAACACACTTATCAAATTTTGTCTTTAGAATTTGTTTTAAAACATAGAATTTGATTGGAAAAAGGAGGGATATTACATGTATGCTCTTCCATCCATCCCCTTTAGGGAACTTTTGAAATTAAAAGCATCATCCTTATTAAAAACATTCCTATTTCAAGGCATATAAATAATGTTGTCTAAATCACTCCTAAAAAACTTGCAATAATTTGGGTAATCTTGAAAATGACCCTAAAGTATTTTTATTAGTCATTTGTTTTTATGCAAACTTGGCTTGCAAGGGGGACTTCATTACCTCCCACAAGTTCTATAGGGAAGCTTTGACCTAGGGTTTCACCTTCTAGCATACTTCAACCACTCCTAATAGGATCAAAGGTTTGAGAGTTTAAACCACCTTCTAGTGTTGGATTCGTACATGGGACGTATCTACACTTTGGACATCACACTACACTGAGAAAGTGATAGATGTAGTGGTTGTAAAAAGGGAAAGACATTTTTATGACAATTCAAGTACGATGAAAACCCACTTACAATATTTTATTTGACATCATGATATGAAAGTCAATGTGTAATTGATCCCCCTAGAAATGTTTGAAAAGTTGCATATCTTAGAGAAATCCCCACTATCATTTGAGATAAGGGGGTGTAGAAACCCTACTATATAAT
Source organism: Torreya grandis (assembly GCA_037957365.1). Lineage (NCBI taxonomy): Eukaryota > Viridiplantae > Streptophyta > Pinopsida > Cupressales > Taxaceae > Torreya > Torreya grandis. The sequence goes on along the minus strand of JARHVA010006451.1, from coordinate 858,805 downwards.
GCATATTTTACTTTTTGGATGAACACTAAAAGCCTATAAAATGATGTATATTTATATATTTCAACAATAAAAAGTAACCTTGTTAGTTTAGGACCTAAGATTTATTAATTAGTTGGTTTTATCCTAGACTAAAGTCTTATTTAGAGTTAAAAACTTGGTGTGAACAAATGATACAAACCAAAAACATGACCATAATTTTATTTTAAATAAAGAGGTGTTATGTGGCCCACATGAATCATTAATTTTCCTTGTTTAAAGTTCACCAAAACTTAGAGTCATATCATCCACTTTGGCATATCTATGCTACCCAATTGAGTATAGACTTATACCAAACATTGTTTAATTCCTTCTTTTATAACTTAAATTTGAAATTGCATCTTCATAAGTTCATAAGATTGATGTGTTAAGTGGGTTCATCATTTTCACTATAATTGAGGGAGTTTAGATTTAATTTCCAATTTGGGTTGAAGGCCATTTAAGACTCATAATCATTATTACCACTTAATATACTTAAGTCATTTTGTGCTAAACGCATATGCTTTGAGTCTATGCACCCAAAAAAAAATTAGAATCCTATTTCCATTAAGATCATTTGAATAAATAATTTTTTGCCTTGGAGATATTGTCAAAGCTTTGAAGGTATGTATGTCATTTGAGTTAAGAAAGGTATTGTTACACTACCAAATTTGTGAAAAACCATCTTTTTCTTAGAGAGTTTATGAAATAAACATTTCATCACATATTTTGAGTAGTTTAGCATTATTACGCTACCCAAAACACTTCAAAACATTATTTCATAAACCCTCTTGCATAGAGTTCAAGTTTGTGCACATTTTCCAAGCCAATCTAAGTATATCTTATAAATCTTTGTCTAGCATAGTTATGCCATTCACATTTATTTATCCTAACTTTTAAATTAACCAAGTTTTATACCATTATTTGTGTGAAAACAAACTATCTATAATGTGCCTTTTGTTTCATACCTTATACCTATTTGATCGAGTTCATGTACAATAGTCAAATGACTAGTTTTTATTAGAAGTGTTTCAAATCTATTAGATTAAAATCTCATATATTTCAAAGTCTAGATTTTGACACTATTTGGCTAAGATTCCTAGAACATGCCTTGTTTGAGCCTAACTTTTGATGTTCTATTTGGCCAAAAGACCTAGTAATAGTTTATTTCCTAAATTAGACTAATTTGAAACACTTTGACCTTAGATTTTGGAATTTTAATTTTTGACCCATTTACTTAATATTTTTTGTATAGAACATGTCACATTATCTTTTGTTATCATAAATCATTACATGAACCTTTCCATCCTTTTAAAAAATCTAGACCAGGTTTGAACATCATCTTTTTAGAGTTTTTAGATCTCCTCTTCCCTTTCTATCTCAAAAAAATTACTATGGATCCCAACATGTATTCTTACACTCATAGTGGACTTATGTTCAATCGAGGGTTTAGTAGTATGGTTGCATAAGAATAAATGATGTAAGATGCTTATAAATATAATATTGACTATGAGATGGATCCTTATCCCTCTTATAATACTCAAAATTTGGCATAAAACCAAGACCCATTGGCTAAATATTTGGTTAATATGTCACCATATTTAAAACAAGACCAAGAACAAATCACATAATACCTAGCTATGAGACCCATAGCTGAAGAACCAATTCCTCAACAATCATACTCTATTAATATGCCTTCCACATATGATCCATTTCTATTTGATCATCACTTTTTATAGAACAAAGATGAGATTTAATTTAGATCCATATAAGTAAGGGCTAAGTTTCTAGTGGACTTCCCTCATGAATGTTTACCAATATTATTAAAATTGCCTCACAATATATTGTATAGTCAACATGCCTCTTCTAAAAATCCTTTAAATCTAGTCTAAATGATGTATCAAGACCCTAATGTACCTAACAAAGGAAGAAACCTCATTGAATACCATTTTAACTAAATGCAGACATCATATAAAACCTACCTAAATCTAGCATTAATTTCAATCAGATGACCTTGGTGAATAAACCTCTTATTGACTTGGTTCCTTTAACAAGAGTTTTGATAGAGTTAACAAGTCAAAACAATCATATTTTAAACCCATTCATGCAAAACACTTTGATAGACAACTTTTTTCATATGGCAATTATTAAAGAAGTGTCTTCTACTTCTACGTAGAATAATGAGTAAAACATATTGGATAATGTAGAAACAACATCTAATCTAAATCAAAGTGGTACCAATACAAAAATAATTAGTCAACAACATATGCCTTTTACCATTAATGGCTTTGCAAACCTAGGAATGGGAGCTTCTACACCTCAACCTCAACCAATTACTTTGTTAAGTGCAAAACCAATAATATTAGGTAGTTAACTAACAACTAATGTCTTGCCTCAACAACAAAATGTGATGAATCCTATTCCTCCTCAATAGCTGATGAGTAGTATTCTACAAAAATAGGCATAAATGAATATACCAATGGAGTAGAGGTCCAACATATTTCCACCTCAATAAGGGGCAACTAATGTTCCAGCTCATTAGGTAGTAGAAAACATACCTTCTTCTTCACATACCAACATACCAATTCAAATCCATATGATGTTTAATGAACAACATATTCATGTTGGTCAATGACAGGTGCCAAATATCCAACATTCATCCACTTTACAATTAATATTCTTGCAACAAGGGAGTTCCAATGTCTCTCAAATACCTAATAGGCAATAATTACCTTTTATGCAGAGCATGCCGCAAGTTCAGAGATAGGGTCTTGTCTCACAAATTCCCACTTACCAACAAGGTTCAATTAGTCAACAACATATCCCTATTCAATAACAATATTCATAGTATCATTATATCCCTCCATCCTAGCCTCAAAATCCTCCAAATAAAACCTTCATCACCAACCCAAACTAGAATATTGCATAACCAAATGTATAATTTAAAAAAGTACATCTTAATCTACATATGCATATTCTTAATTCATTTCCCAATTAATCTAATGTATACAAAATACCCCCATCATACCCTACTCAAACTACTTTAAATATTACCACCCAACCATCTACCCTAGCTAATATTCACACAAGTTTCCTAGAGAAAGAGTTATAACAAATGAAGAATGCAATCACCACCATCAAATTGGGGAAAAAGATTAAAAATTTTAATTTCAATGATGTGTGTTCCTATCCTTTCAATATGGAGTACTTATAGATTCCATTTCCTCCAAGGTATGAGCCATCAAAATTTGATAAATACAAGGGGAAAGGTGACCCCAAATCCCATTTAGCTAAGATCTTTATTGCATGCTAGCCAATGACATATAACGATGTATACCTTTTGTTGTTGTTTCTAAGGATCTTAGTTGGAGAAGCCTTAGAGTGGTTCTTGAATTTTCTTAAAAATTTAGTAACTAATTTTGAGGATCTTTTAGATAATTTTATGCAGAATGTTTCCTATAATTTTGAGCATGAGATTTAATTAGTTGATTTGACATAAGTTAAATAAAATTCTGGTGAGACTTTAGCAAGCTATTTATAGTGATGGAGAGCACTTGTAAGCCAATCCACTCATAGTTTACTAGTTAAATAATTAGCTACTGTATTCACTAAAAACTTACATAGTGAGATAACTTATCAACTAGAACTACAGTGTGTGTATACCTTTAAATAAATCAATAAAAAGGTTTGTTGATCAAGTAAGTGCTCATTAATAAAGGAGTCATCAATCTTAGTTCAACTAATTAGAACAAAGGTACTAATAAAGTAAGTTGCCAAAACCAACATCCAATTGAAGCACAAGCACCACAATCGACATAGGCCAATAACCAAGATAGACTAAAGTAGTTCAATCACAATAAGAATGTTGTGGGAAATATAGTAACCAATTCACACCATCTCTAAATGGTGAAAACATCATTTGATCAACCTAAACCCAATTTTTAGCATACTTATACCTGACAATCTCCCCAAACAATTATTCAAGTGCAACAACCATGACTTACACAACAAATACCACAACCCTTGCCATTGCAAAACCTTCGTCCAAGAAGAACTGTGCTTACATGTCATGTTTTTAGTGACCTTGAAGAGCCTATTGAGTTTTTATTTCAAAAAAATTCTACCACTAATTTGATTAGTTGGCCTATACCAAAGCATTATCCTCAAGGCATCCCTTGTCCTGATTCATACATGAAAATGAATTCTATGAGTATCATTAGGTTAATGGGCACAATTTATGAAGATGTGTGAAAATCAAGCATTTAATTTAAAAATATGTTGGAGAATGGGGAGATCACATTGGATGGTGGTGCTTCCACCTCTAATTAGACTCTTGGCATTTAACAAAACCCTTTTCCACAACATAGCTAACAACAACAAAAACCGGTACAAAAACAAAATAAGTAGTATCGAAATCAAAGGCTGAACTATTAGAACTAATAGAACCAAAAAAACCAACATAATCAACACTAAAATAACCAACATCAAAATAATAAACAAAATGGAGGTTAAAAGGATAATAAAAAACAAACCTACCATGCAGTTACACATGACTACAATAGGGTTGTAGGTCATATTACATGGGGTAGCATTAATGCCATCTTCATTAATCCTAAACTAAGAAATAATCAATATATACCATTGATAAATAATAGCAATAAGCAAAATTACATGGTTAATCCTTCTTTGACCTGGGACCATACATAGGCAAACCAACAAACTATGATTTCCACTTTTGGATCTTATACCAATAACTCATCCTTGCCCCAAGACCACATATACATGCACTGACAACTGATACTTGTCCTATCTAGTCCCACACCATTACCACCATTTGTTAGTAATGATGGTCCTATACTTAGTCTTGATTATGCAATCATAACTTAGAGGTCAAAAATTACCATCTTAGGCCCACATCCATCTACCACCTTGCTCATTATCCAACCAACCATTTATCCTCAAAATAATCCATTTATCATTGACCCAAAAAATAAATTTGATATTGTAGAATTATTGTAGAAGACACCAACCAAGAACTCTATTTTAGATTCGTTGTGACATTGACAATCCATAAGAAAAATTTGAATGAGTTCTTAACCTAATCCGCTATTTCCTATGACATATCCCCTAATAAATTTAAAGATTTGGCTGGACACCTAGCTCCTACCCAACAAGTCACATTCAACCAAAGCAATATGTCTTCCCTTGGCCCACTTCAAAATAATATATTTTACATAGAAGTTTATATAAAGTGGCATAAAGTGAAACATGTCCTTATCGACAATGGGTTAGGCCTCAATATAGTGTCTCTAAATCTCATCAATATTTTTGGATACATAATGGTAGATCTCTAGCCAAAAATGATAACTATCAAAGCCTATGATAATCAATAAAGATAATCACAAGGCACCATTAGCCTACTAGTTATTATTGGGCCTTTGACCCATGAAACACTTTGCCATGTGCTTGATCTTGATTTTTTATATAATATGCATCCAAGTAGGCCTTGGTTACATGAGATTCAAGTAGTCCCATCAACATTGAACCAATGTATCAAGTTATCCCATTCAAGGATGGAAGTTAATATTTTAGGATATTTATACCCATATGAACACTATAAACATATCAAAGCTGAGTTTTAAAGCTACAATTACCAATATGACATGAATCAAAGTTATAAGTAGGATAAAAGAAAGGCCATACTTATTGATTTTATAGAGGAAAATTACATAAATCATAATACCCTAGATTCCTTTCCCCACATGTCACCTGTTGAAGCTTCTAATCATTACACCATTTTAGTTAATGGCCTAGGAGAATATGTGACCCATGATACCTTTCATATTACCAATCTTCCTTAGAATCTAATGAATTTTATAAGACCTAAATTTACCCCACACATGAGTTGGTAATTAAAAATAAAATATGAATTTCATAATCTATGACTAATCACATTTATAATGGCATGTAACCAAGAATAAGACCCTCTTTAAGGAGATAAATCATGGTTATACAATGACAAGTTGGCTAATTGTTACATGAGATCCAAATATCTCATTTCTAATCAGATCATAGAATATCAAGATTATGAAAGAAGAGGCATTAAACTAAATGAACAAATAACTATTGAGCCAATTTCTATGACCAAATATAAAAAACCCTATGGACTTGGATTTAAACCACCTAGGCATGACCCCACATATCTTATTCAAGTTTCATCACCAATGACTAGTGATGATGATGTCAATAGTGAAGTAGAGTTTGATCATAGATTTATCTTTGATGACATATCTGAGACTAGCCTATTTGATAATAATGCCATATGTATCCTTAGCCCAATAATTCATAATAACCCATTTCCATTATACTATCCCCAATTGATAGATTGGGACCAACAAGAATCTAGTTTATCAATTAATGAGCTTCAGAATGATGAGGTATTATGCGATTTTCTAGGCCTTAGAGACAAAATTATATTAGGAGATAATAAATTGGGGTTCTCAATCACATTCAATCCTAAAGCCTATTTTGGAGAGCAAGTGAACACCCTTAGCTAAAAATGAATAAATAAAACATTGAGATCCCAAAGTGAAAACCTCTTTAAGGCACTTTCTAACTAGGGAAAAAGTAAATATAAAGGCTAGTCTAGTGGTGAAAACCTATTCTAGGTTACATTAAATGGGGGTATTCATTTTTCTTCAAATTTAGATAAGCATACCACCAAAAATGAACTTGCCTATGGATCTGAGTTTAGTTTTAAGCAACAAGTGTTTGATTAATATTTTTCAATAATTTTCAACTATTTTTGTCACATGGCTAGATTTACCATTTGGGGACTCAAATTCATCATGCTTACCCTAATATAGTCTAAAAATTCAAGTATTTGCCTAGTATCCTAGAAGATAGATCAACCCTTCTAGTCAAAGATACAACAAAATTAAACATCATGACTCCATCAAACTAAAAATGGAAAAAATTAGGCGCATCCCTCACTCAGGAGCAACCTGAAGTCTTTACATCTCTATTGAGAGAATTTATAGATACCTTTGTATGGGCATATTCTTACATACCAGGTTTAGACCCCACCTATGTTTTACATCACCTTGTGGTAAATCCTGATACCACACTAGTTAAGCAAAAGTTACACAAGATGCATCCTTGTCTTATTATAATATTAAATAAAGATTTTGAAAAACTCTTAGAAGCATGACGTATTTGATCCATTGACTACTCAGAATGGATATATAATGTTGTATCTATTAGCAAAAATTCTGAAGGAATTAGAATCTATACTAATTTTTTAGACATAAACAAAGACTACCCTAAGGATGAATTTCCATTACTTAATATCAACATGATCTTTGAATCCATGATGGGTTATGAGATGTTTTCACTCATGGATGGCTTATTAGGATACAATCAGATCAGAATAACACTAGAAGATCAACAGAAGATAATGTTCAATACTCTATTGAGAACATTCTATTATCAAGTTATGTCTTTTGGCCTTAAGAATGTTAGAACTAAATATCAAAAATCCATGACCATGATATTGCATGATATGATACAAGATATTGTTGAAGACTACATCAATGACATTATAGGTAAATCAAAAACCAAGGCTGACCATCTAGCAGTGTTACATAAAATATTTTAAATAATACATGAGTACAAAGTTTGATTAAATCCAAAGAAATGTGTGTTTGGAATAACATCAGGAAATTACTTGGCTTCATCATGTCTTGTAAAGGCATTGAATTCAATCAAAATAAAGTATATGTTATAGTAGAGATGTTACCACCAACCAATTTGAAGCATCTCCATAGTTTGTAGGGAAAGATCTAGTCAATTTGATGCTTCATATCTTAATTAGGAGATAAGTGTCATCCATTTACACATATTATGATTAATGGAGTTACATTCCACTAGGATAATCATTGCCAAATATCTTTTTAAAAGATAAAATATTATCGAGCAAATCTACCCATTTTGTTACCCCCTATGCCAACAAAATCATTTTTATTATACATATCAGCTATAGATAGTGCCTTAGGGGAACTTTTAGCTTAGCATGATGACAATGGAAAGGATCATGTAGTATACTACTTAAGGTATAAGTTAGTCACATATGAACACAACTATACACCTATTAAAAAATCCTATCTAACCATGATCTTCATAGCTCATAAATTACAACACTACATGTTGAACAATAAGACCATGGTTATTTCAAAAGTAGATCTGCTCAAGTATCTACTATCTAAAAAAGATTTATACAGCAGAATGACCATGTGGATCATGATTCTTAGTGAGTTTGACATAGAGTATGTTTATCATAAGGTAATCAAGGGATAGGTCCTTATAGATCAACTTGCTAAAGCACCCCTTATAAACATAGAACCACTCACAATCTAATTTTTAAATGAATCCATAATGACCATCATTGGCATACCTCTTAAAGAGAAATATTGAAATTTGTATTTTTATGGATCATTTACTACACTTAGATCAGGGGTAGGCCTCTTATTTATTAAACTATGAGGGGATCTAATTCCAAAGTCTTTTAGAATCAATTTTCCTTATACAAACAACATAGACAAGTATGAATAACTTATTGTAGAACTTTGATAGGTATTACAATGGAACATATCTCATCTCAAGGTTTATGGTGATTCTTAGTTAATCACCAATCAGGTTACAGTCATTTCCAAACTAAAGATGAAAAGTTGGTTCCTTACAAAGCTATGGTCAACAATCTAAAATAATAAATTGCATATATCTAATATGAGTATATACCATAGGATAGTAATAGAACTATAGATGCCATTGATACTATCAACTATCTAATTTGACAAATAGACAAAGATAGAGAGTATCAGTGCCTCATCAAGAATTTGGTCACACCAGCTCATGACCCTTTAACTATTGCAATGATTTGTGATAATGTTGGTCCTCATTCTATCTAGTATTTATACCTTTATAATTATTGTCATGGCCAAGTTATGCCACTTGACCTATCCCAAAAACAAACCAAATCCTTTATCCATCACTCCACTCATTATACTCTACTTGGATCAACACTCTATCACCATAGTTTTGATGGAACTATGATTCATTGTCTAACTTCAATAGAATCTACTCTAGTTTTATAGGAAGTACATGTAGGATTATGTGGATTCCACTCCAATGAGGCATTTTTATCCAAAAATCTCTTGCATACTATTTATTATTGTCCCATAATGGATGAAAATGTAGTTGCATATATAAAAAAATGTGATAACTATTAATAGCATGCCAATCTGATTCATGCCCCAACTAAGAATCTAAAACCAATGTTGACACCATGGTGATTTTATACATGAGGCCTTGACACCATTGGGAAGATTAATCCTATCTCATATAACGGCCATAAACATATCCTTACCATCACTGAATATATCACTAAGTGGGTCAAAGTTATAACCCTCACTTATGTCAATGGAAAACAAATTTCCATGTTCTTATTCAGCCATCTCATTTGCCATTATAGTATCTCGTATAGCATTATATCTGATAATGGAGGATCAATCAATAAAAAATATGTCGACAAGATATGTGCTAAATATAACATCACACAACATTTTTCAATGGCATATTACCCTCGGGTAATGGTCATACCAAGGAATCCAACAAAATAATTATTAACATTCTTAAAAAGATTATCAATGATACTGATCACAATTAGCACCTTAAGATATTTTGTGCCCTTTGGGCATACCATACGAGTCATCATACCCCCACAAGAACTACTCCATACTCACTTGTTTATGGTACAGAGGCCATCTTTCCTACTGATGTTGAGTTTCCATCTTTATGCATCTCTTTCAAACATGTCCTAGATGATCATGACTATTGAGTAGCTTGCCTACAAGAGTTAGAACTAATTGATAAAAAAATACACAGTTTCACTCAAAAATATTTAGTTATATTATAACTAACTCAAAGGCCACTATAATCAGTGCATTAAGTATAGAAAATTTGAACTTGGTGATCTTGTTCTTAAAGAAAACCAAAACAATACCATGAATAAGGAGTATAAAGGTAAATTCAAACCAGAATGGATAGGGCCTTTCATCATTACTGTAGATTATGGATCAATAGCATATAGGCTTACCACACCAGATGGGGATGAACTTCCTAATCCAACAAATATTATTCTCCTCAAGTGGTACTATGATTAAGCACTATGGTGTAATATCTATAAGGACCATTTTAGTCATGCCACTTTATCACTTTTATTGTTTGTATAGATATCATTCTTATCATTCCTCTTATCCTATTACTTATCCATTTTACTACTCCATTCTATTGATCAAGCATGTTTTGAATTCTATCTACCTAGCTCATTTGACCTTGGTTTTTCCATTAGTTGCACATTTTTAGCTCCAATGAATCCAATCATTTTTAGCATTTATTTCAAGCATTCTATATAGAGATAGTATTTTGGAGTAGTATGATAGACATTTCAGTAGTTGTATCCTTTGCTTGTTGTTCCTTTCTTATCACTAGTTTTACTACTAATTATAGTGACCTATGAGAAAATTAATATCATTTATTTATGTCATTGTCTCCTAGTTATAACTACTTATGGGAAAATAAAGGGTAACATTTGTTTATTAAGCCTTGATATATAAACTTTCAATTTCCTATGCCATACTATACCTTTATCCCAACTATGCCTATTTTTTTTGAATTGACCTCAATATTAGGCAGATTCCTCCACTATAGGGTAGAACTATAGTGACATGAGGTCTTACTTTGGGACTATGTAGGCAAAACTCAATATTTTTTATTAATGTTTGTCAGACCTAAACAATTGCATGTGTGTGTGTGTGTGTGTGTGTGTGTGTGTGTGTGTGTGTGTGTGTGTGTGTGTGTGTGTGTGTGTGTGTGTGTGTGTGTGTGTGTGTGTGTGTGTGTGTGTGTGTGTGTGTGTGTGTGTGTGTGTGTGTGTGTGTGTGTGTGCATTTGAAGATGGTTGTGTTTTGATAATTTGGCTTAAATCATTGATTTAATGGCCTGAAGCATAAATTAAATCTATGTTGCACCATATATTTATACATATGTTATTTGTGGGTAGTAGGTTCTTATGTTAACCTATGTTTTGAAGTTGGTGATGTTATTTTGTTGTTGTTGATTCAAATTTAGAACCTATTTATATATTTTAGGAGTGTATTTATTATGGATAAGAAGTTTGTCTCAAAAAATACCCCTCTCTCCTCATTGGTGATAATTATTGCGCATGCCCTCATTTATTTTGAGATTCTTTGTGAGCCATGCCCTTCTTTCTATCTTAGTTGATTGTTTATTCTATTATCACAATAGGTTTTTAAGATTTTATATTGAGATCATGTTTTTTATCCTATTGACTACTTTTGAAAGTCTTTACTGCTGCTAAGTATTATTGTGTATATTTTTAACTCACTTGAGAACCTAGTTGTCAAAACCCTCCACCAAGCTGATGGTTGGGGTGGTAAGGGCAACCAATGGTTGGGATCATAAGGATAGTTTTGAGGGGTGTCCCTCTAACTTTATTCATCTTTCTTACTTGTGTACTTTGATTTCATATGACAACTTTCTCTTATTTTTGCCTCTTGACATATGATGACGGATATTAGATTGTGGTAGATTATCTATTTTATATTGTGGTTCTATCTCTTTATTTTATGTAACTTGGTAATATTATCATGTTGGTATATATACATTATTAGATATGATGTGGACATGGAGGCATTATTTATTATATTTTTTTGGTTCTTATATATCTAACTAACTAAATTTTGTCTATTGGCGCACATTTATATTGGGATCTACATTCCACATGAGTAGTAGTGTATTTAGCATGTTTTATGTGATATTAATTCTTACATGTTGTATGTATATGAGTAAGGGCTATAGTTGATGATTTAAATTAGGTACAAAATAGAGAAATGTTATTATTGGAACAACTAAAACTATGATGTCTTTAACCTTGAACTATATGTAAGTATGATGATGTTGGCTTTTGATATTATGCTAGAAATATTCATGCCATTTAGTATCTAAATTTAACTTGACGAACCTATTACTTGTGTCCATGTATATTAAGACTTATAATATGGATTAAATAAATATGAACAAACATTCAAAACCATGTATGTAATTTCATTATGTCTTTATTTGGCATTTAATAACACTATGTTAGAAATAAGCAAGTGGTGACTTATATCTTCTGGTAAAGTAGATAGTTTTGTTATAACTAGTTATATTAAAGATGATTCAAGGAGTGTAAAATCATGTTCTTGTGAAAATAGTTATCATCTCCCATGGTGGGAATAACATTAAATCTTTTTAGTATTGAGTTATTAATTAGACATTGATGATTAATGTCTTTATTGGTGTAATAAATATTGATGTAAAATTTATGGGCCATTGAAGGGACAATCAATTCTTACTTATTCAATATTATTCCACATGAAATAATAGTAATAAATAGTAAGTGGACTTAATGAATTTATGAAATCTTGTGACTTATGCTTCTCTTTCCATTTCGATAAATTAGTTGTATTATCATTTAAGTGGCTCGATTCTATTGCTTAATAAATGAAGTGATTTGGATTAATGATCCTCATATGTGATTCCAATTTATAAATCATGGATTACACTAATAGTTCTATAGTGGTTTAGACATATGACATGTTTTCAAAAAATGTAGTAAGTAATATATTTATAATACACATCTTGTTAATGGAAGATGGATAAATTATCATTAATAATTATATGAGATTGTATAGTTATTGGTTATGCTAGTTTGGTGCATGCTTAAAAGTTAAATCTTATATTTGCCAATGAAATTCATGATTTACCTTGTGTTGTGACTATTAAGATGTGAATAATCTATGTGGTTGGTAAATAATCCCATAATGAGGATGAGAACTAATAAGTTATGAAAACCTTTAAGTTAATGCTTGGTTAAATGATAAAATAATATACCTTGTCAATGATATACTAATCATACCTTCCCTTATAAGATGGCTAAGTTAAAACACAAGACCTTTAAAATAAAAAAAACTTACATGGTCTTATGAATGATATTTAAATGGCATAAATACCTTTGTTTATTTAATAACATGATAGGATATGTAATGGATAATTAAGCAATAGTTAGTTGTAGAGTCTTATGGTTAGATTAAAAGGAGGTATTCATGGATCTTGAGGAGTGTATGATTTCCCAATACCACTTTCATAGTTTTTTAGTAGGTGGCTCAACTATGTGATGCCACCCAACTTTAGTTTAGTTATTATATCTCATCTAGTTAAATAAATGCAATTATTTCTTCTTGGAGTTACATATTTTGTGTGTGTGGCCTTCATTAATTAGGGGAACAAGGAAGTAATGCTTTTTAAAGGACCTTGGATCATGATATGGTGATCCATGGGGATAGGAAAAGGAGTAGTCCTCGAATGGGTGGTTCCCCAAAAGGATTAAGATCTTTTAGCATACGATGTGTTGGCTTTAGTAGTAGAGATCTCCACTTACTAATCTCACGACATGATAAGACTTTCTAAGAAATTTAGTAATATGGACCCTTGTGTCATTTCATTTCTATAATATCTTATATGATTATAAATCTTTTGGATAACCAACCATTCTTGGATGTGCTTAACTCCCTTTTAGTTATTTATGACATATCAATTGGGATGTTTGTGGCATTAGATATGGTTTGCTAGTTCTTCCTAGAGCATTTTTGAGATGCATTTCTCTATACTAA
>JARHVA010006451.1:667500-840000 GCA_037957365.1 Torreya grandis | reverse complement strand
ATAACAATGAGTTCTAGGAATTATCTTTTAGACTTCCATAGAAAGATGAAGCTATAGCCGATACTATCAAAGAGTTACATGATCACTTTTGGAAGGACAATAGAAGAGTTTTACCCAATGTAAGATATGCCATGAAAATAAGAGTTGGTTCTTGTAACCATGAACCATATACAAAATATTTATTGGATATGACTCAAATACAATTATACTCTAAATTTTTGGAAAAATTTCCACAAATTTCTATCTGTCAAAGATATTTTAAGCTGATAAAACCCTTTTATGTTAAAATAAGTCACACACACACCACTTATTGTTGTAGGCAACATGTTGAATTTTTAATGCACTGTGATGTTTTTTTCATATTCATTATACTTTACATACTAACAACATTTTGTAGCAGTGTGGCATTGAAATACCACTAAAATTAGCCAAGTAATTTATTGAAACTATCTTTTTCAAAAGACTAGATGGACAATTATTTTATAACAAATCATGTTTAAATGGAAATTGTAGAATTTATGGTGGATTGTCAAAATTAAAAAAATATATCCAAGAGGAGATTACAAGTGAAATTGGATAGGAATTAGTTAGTTTAATCAAATATAAATTAATGAATTATGAAGTAAAATATGGCAAGGAATTTAAAAGGTATGAGCTTGTTATAACAAGGAAACATGTTTCTAAATTTTTGGTCAAATTTAGGGAGAAGATTGTTTATGAGTATGCAAGGCACACATATAAGGCTAGATGGTTGGATGAAAATTTAAAAATAAGAAAGTATAGATTACCACATGGTTAAATTATTTTAGTAGTTGATTTTACTTAAAATTACACATTCAAACCCTAAATGTAATTTCAATCATAGTATTAAAACTCATCACAAGTCACCATATTCATGCATATAACATTCATGCATGTACCTGATAGTATAGAGAAATAATGGAAAATATTAATGGAATGCCATTTATATATCAGTAATGAAAGATCACATTATTTAGAATATGTGTAAGGTTATTTTCAAAATTTCTATGAATAGTTCAGTCAAAGGAACGTTACTTTAAATCAAATTACATTTGGTAAGACAACTGTATATTTCAATAAAAAAATGCATGACACTAGTGTAGAACACATTTAGAGTTTCATCAAGGCTAGCCATGGAAAAGTGGGTCATGATAGTATTGAATCATGTGTAAAAAGAGATATTGCAAAGGAGGAGTTGAAATTTTAAGAGGGTGTTCATTTGATAGATGAAAAAACTATGGTTGAATGGTATCATGAGAACGTGTGTCATGGTGCTAAACTGAATTATAATGTTTGGAGACATTTCTAGTTAATGAAGGAAGAACAATTGGAAAAGTATTAGTATTGTATTAATCTAACGAGTTCAATTGACCTCCGATTATTTTCTATATCAAATGTAAGTTCTTCGATTGTTCATATGAGGCACTTGGCATGTTTTTGTTCTACATGTGTAGACTCTATTTGTAATGAGTGTGAGTCACAAGAGTGGCTAGATAATTTGAGTTCCAAACCTCTCATTCCAATCAAAACATATCAGGTTCTAATAACATTTTTAATTATAAATATGACATCATCAGATGACTCCGACCATGTATCTAATCTAGTGTAATCAGGGAGAATATTATTCATTATGTTCAATTTATTCTCAATAGGTATCTTCATATTATTTTAATTCAATTTTTTATTATACAGGTCATGTTTTTATAGTTATTGTAGATGAGGATAATGAAGAAGGCATTAATTACTACTTGTGTCAGTGTGTAGAGAGAAATAAAATATTGACTTCTCCAGTTATATATGGACAAAATATTAACTATCCCACTGGGTCAGTAGTAGTCACTAGAACTTAGTTTCAATGATATCTTATAAAATATTCATATTAATGGTTGTTTGAAGAGTTTAAAACACACAGGAAAATACTACACTATTGAAATTTGATTCATACAATAAATATTCAATTACAAAAATAACATGGGAAGCTATTAAACATGAAACTATGGATATTTTGCGACTCAAACTATGAATCTATTCTTAATACTATCAAGGTTAGAGCATATCCTAGTGGTTTGTTAGATTCAAATACTGAGGTATGTTGAATTTTAAAATGTAATATAATAAATTTTAACAAATGTTTTTTATTTTCTGTGTAGTACATATAAATTTCATTTTTGATTACTTACTAACAATTTTTTGTAGGTTAGTGGTGCCAGATAAGCTTCCACCTTCATGTGGTTGGCACTATCAGTAAAGAGTTCTATATCTTGAAGCTAATAGAATCTTAGGTTTGATGTGGTTGAAGCTTAGGTTATATGTGATCAAATATATAAACATTAATTACAAGTTTTTATTTTATGAGTATTTGAACTTAGGCTAAAAGATGCATTTTTTGTATTGAGAAGGGTATTCTTGAGGCCAGAATGGGTGGTGGGTTTGTCGATTAGGGCCGACAAGAGGTCAAGATCCTAGTCATAAATGTTATCTATCCCTCTGAATGTGTTGGAAGTGTCATTTTTCACTCAAGAAGCATTAGAACAAGAATTCATTAACCATAACTTAAACTTTGACGATATTTATTATTAGTGTTTCCGCTCTCCAAAATGTTAGTAAAAATACATTTTTGGGTGGATTTGAAATTCATGGTGGTATAATAGCATTTAATTCACCTATCTAGACATGGTAAAAGTGATATATTTTTAGGTGTAGGTCTTGAAGGTAGAAATTCTAGTTGGAGCTAAAGAAGTTACTTGTTCACTGACAAAAAGTTCCATTTTAGACCCATCATTGTAACTTATTTAATAGATTGATCTCAAAGATTTCAATTGAGTGCTATAGGTGAAATTAGAGGGATTAAATAGGTATGTAAATGATCTAATGGTTCATATAAATGACTTACATATTTTTTATGTCTGTTTTAACTTGGGCTGAATTTTTTAATTTTTTTGGTATTGGGAAGGGTATTCTTGAGGCTTGAATGGGTGAGGGTTTTATCGATCAATCCTGACAAGAGGCCAAGAACATTATCCTATAAATTATCCATCACCTCAGACATGTTTTTAGTGAAATTTTTCACTCAGGAAGCATCGAAATAAGAGTTATGTAACCATAACTTAAATTTTCATAACATTTGTTAGTGTTTTTTGTCACCAAAATGGTAGTAAAAATGCACTTTCAAGTGGATTTGAATGTTGTATCAATGTGATAACATGTAGTTTTTTTATTTGGACATGATAAAATTGATATATTCATAGGTTGAGGTCCCATAGTTATAAATGATAATTGGATCTCAAGAAATTGCTTGTTCACTAATAAAAAGTTGCATTTTTGGATCCATCACTGCAACTTATCTAATGGATTGATATTGAAGATTCCACCTAAGTGATCTAGGGTGAAATTAGAGAGCTTAAATAGGTAGGGGAAGGATTTAATTTTTCATAGAAATGACTTCCATTTTTCATTTTATGCATGGTTGATCTTAGGCTAAAAAATGGCATTTTTCTTGTATTAGGAAGGGTGTTCTTGGGGCCAAAATGGGTGGTGGGTTTAACGATCAAGCTTGATGAGAGGGAAAAAACCTAGTCCTATATGTTATTCACCACCCTAAATGTGTTGGTAGTGTCATTTTCACTTAGGAGGCATCTGAAATAGAGTTTTTTAATCATAAATTAAACTTTAATAATATTTGTATTTAGTGTTTTTGTTCTCCAAAATAGTAGTGAAAATGCACGTACAAGTGGATTTAAACATAATAGTGGTGTGATAACATGTAATTTTCCTATATAGACATGATAAAAGTGATATATTCATAGGTAGATGTCTTAGAGGTAGAAATGCTAGTTGGAGCTCAAGAAGTTACTTATTCATTAACAAGTTGCATTTTTGGACCCATCACTATAACTTGTCTAATAGATTGATCTCAAAGCTTCCACATAAGTTCTACCGGGTGTTATTATTGTGATTAAAGAGGTAGGTGATGGATATGATGGTTCATGGAATTGAATTATGATTTTTGTTCTATGTATGGTTGAATTTAGGATAAAAATTGCATTTTTATTATATTGGGAAAGGTGTTCTTGAGGCCAGAATGGGTGGTGAGTTTGTTGATCTAGCCTAATGAGAGGCCATGAATCTAGTACTAGCTTTTATCTATGCCCCGAGACCTATTTGTAGTGTTATTTTTCACTCTAGAAACATCATAAATAAAGTTTTGTAACCACAACTTAAACATTGACAACTTTGAAAACTTAAAAACCTATAAAATTAATGAGTAATCGACCTATTGACCTATTGACAAGATTGAAAACATTGAACACTTTGACAACTTTGACAACATTGACAATTTTGACAACTTTGAAAACTTAAACTAGAGAACTAGAAACTTAATGAGTTAATAACATATTGAACTATTGACCTATTAGGTGGTGGTAGAAACTTAATTGACCTATTGAACTATTGACCTATTTACCTACTAGGTGGTGGTATAAACTTTATTGACCTATTGAACTATTAGGTGGTATTGAGTAATTGACCTATTGACCTAGAAAATGACTTGTTATGGATTCTAAATTTAGTTTATGTGATTGAATTAGTTTCATGTTATCCTTGAAGGTCTTTGAGCCATAAATATATTTTTATTTGTGTAGGGTTTCATTTTGATGAATGACTATAGGTGGTAACTAAGAAGTGACTGTAGGTCACAATTAAGGAAATGATCTTGGAATGATTCCACTAGGTTGGTAAGCTGTGAGCCATCATAATATTAGTTTTGAACATGTCGAATCTATACAGACCTATATATAAATGAGAAATACATTTCTACATGGAAAACTTAATAAAAAGGATTACCTTTTCCCATATACCATGTTTTTCCTATGATAGTTAAATACGAAAGTAAATGGTTGTTTTCACAAAGGGAATTTGACTTTAGTGTATATAGTGATATATAATGAGAATGATCATTGAGTTGGAACGTTACATTTTTTTATAAAAAAGATAATTTTGAGAATTATGATTGAGTTGGAAGGTTAATTTTTTTTATACAAAATATAATTTTCAATAATCAATATACAGTCCTCTATAACAAAGAAACCCTATTTATACCCTCTTTTGGTTTAATAGTCACATTGCAAAGGGAAGTAAGAGTTATTTCTTAATCTCTTAAAGTATGACATTGAATATATGGACTTTTAAGATGGTACCATAATCATATGATGTTTTTAAAGTCTTAAAATATGCATGAGAGATTTTAAATTTAACTAATACTGCATGTTACTATCATAGGCCTATAGGGTGCCTTGTTATGCACAATCAAGATAGAGAGGAAATACTTTTATTATATAAATATGTAATTTAATGGATATAATGTTTTTTATGTTTTATGATAGGTTTAAATAAGGTAGTGATAATATAAAAATATCTTAAGATAGTCCTTGACACTCATTGATACATAAACCATGTTGTCACAGTCTTAAATAGGACTAAAAAATATGTGTTTTAATGGTTAGAAGAGACAATAAAGATAAATGATATGTATCAAATATTTTATATTGTTTTTTGGGTGAAGAAAAACCAATATGTGGAATTTTTTTCCTTTTAAACTTTTTATAACTCAAGATATTGAATTATATAGCCCCTCAGCCTATGTAGAGGCCTAACTAGGGTTTCAAGAGTAAAAACCACATAGAAAGTGTTTTAAACCTTGGAAATTATTGAAACATAATAATATAACATGTTTTTATGTAATAAAAAGTAATAAAGTGTTTTTTGTGTGGTTGAAGGCCATATAGTATAGATTTGGTGAATGTGGATTTAAAATAAGGTTAATTAGGCCTAATTGAAGGGTGGTTTACAAAGGAAGTGTGGTCTAGGAGTGGATTTAAGTAATTTAATTTCATAAAAACATATAAGGAGATAAAGGGTGGATATAAAAGGTTTTAAATACCCATAAGAGTTGATATATTTCTCAAACTAAGAAATTTGCACAAAAATCGTTGCAAGCCTAAAGAGACCATTGTGAGTCTTATATGTGGAATTAAATGCCTAAGTGTGTTTGAATTATTTTAAGAGGTTAATTAAGGTATTATTTGAACATATTATTACATTTATTATTTAATATTAAATCCTTGAGACTTATATCAAATTTTGATACTTGAAACCTAAGAGGTTTGCCTAGTGAGAAGATAGTGAAAGAGTGAAAGGATGTTTGTGAATGGAAAGTATGAAATGAGTTAGAGAATGATTTTGAAAGGTTTTTAAGAGGTATAATGACACCAATAAGTGTCTCCAAAGTGTAAAATAATTAGGTACAAAGAGAAGAAGGCCATTAAGCCTAAGTGATAAGAGTGGCATTAGTCATTTCCACTACACACACTAAAATACAAACTTTAATTTAAAAAATATGGGATATCCAAGATTTATAGAATTGAAAAAAATAATTTTTTAATCCTCATTTATGTACAACCTTAAATACAAGATCTGATAGATAATAGTTTGGAAGATCAAAACAACATTGTACAATAACATAATGAAATAAAAATTAAAGACAAATTAAATAAATCTCCATGATAGGCACTTAATATAGGAACATGTTTAAAATGTCAATAATACATTTATTATCATGATAGGCATACAAAAAATTACATCTACCGACATAGTATCTAATATTGTGTGAATGTCATATGTGCATATACAATTCCAAAAATTCATAAATTTCTATATAAACATAGAAAATGGTACATCTCATGTGTAAGACATCATATTCATCAAATAGGCTCCCTCTCTTTTAGTTCCTCTAAGAATATTCTCCCTAGGATTCCCTTATAGTACATGAAAACCTGTCTAATGCTTTGGATTTATCTAACATCTGAATGTGGTTCCTATGCTAATAACTATCTTGAAATTGAGCCTATTCAAATACAATAATGATTATAAAATTTAAAAAAAAAATACATTTAAATAATTGTTAATAAATTAATTTTAAACTATGATAAAAAATCACTTAAACATTCACTTACTACAAGATCATGATCCTTCTCATTCTATTTTCACTCTCAAAAAAGTCAATGGCAGGCTCAACTATCTGAATAGTCATCTCAAATACATATGGAACATGAGAAGTTTCCATAATAATCATTTGACTGAGGCTATCAAATGTTATAGGACAAACCTACATACATAATATATTTACATAAGTTATATTTTCCCTAAGTACATGTATTAAAACTATTGAAATAAGTTTAATTTTACAATTCAAAATTACAAGACCTAATAAATACCTCTATCAATGCCTATACAAATGACATTGCATCACCAATGCCTATGTCTATGTCAGCTTGTAGAGAGAGAGAGGAGTGTCTACTCAAGCCATCAATTGTTCATGTAAATAAGGTCTCACTTACTTTTATATAAAGTATCAAGACTTATATATGGAAACCATGCATATCATGAAAAGATAATGTAAACCAAGATTCATGGAAGGCTAACTACTATACAATGTGCATATCATGAAAAGACACTATAAACCAAGAATTATGGAAATAAATAACTACCATACAACTTGTATATCATGAAAAGACAATGTAAACCAGGAATATTATTACTTTGACAAGGAAAAGTTAGGTAGAGAAAAGGAATAAGAGACATATCAATAACTCTATTCTTACTCATAAAGATTATGTGGATAGAGTAAAATACCATTATATATTTACTGGAGAAAGGTTGAGATACACATATATGGCCATCATCCTTCTATTATATGTGTGATATCAATCATATGTATCTCTATATATAATACATGGATTGATATCACATTCATTTATAATAGATGGAGAATAAGTGATTAATGGGAAAGTACCCAACCAATCGAAAGGAGCATGAGCCATGATGAATCCACCTCTTGATGTAGGTGTGTGCAAATAACATTCTACCAATTGGTCAAGGAAGGGATTTTGATCTAAATATATATTTTCTTGTTTTGGCTCAACAGATCAAAACTGGCAAATAGTTTGGATGTTGAATTGAAATAAACTACAAGGTGTAATTATTGAGGTAAGTACATTTTTAGTACCAACACAAATGGTGGCTCTCCCCCCAAAATTTTTTATTACCTTACATTCTTTTCTTTTAGTATAATTGGAAGGTGTATAACATAAATGTAAACAACGTGTCCTTCAATAGGTATTTAGGTGAGGAAGTTTACATAGTATAACCAAAAGGATAAATGGTACCAAAGAGAGACCATTGGGTTTGCAGGTTTGTCAAGTAATTATAGGAACATAGGCATGCCCCAAAAACCTATTACAATAAAATATATCAGCACCTCCAAATTTATGAAATTATAAGAAGTCTTTATGATCAAAATTTACATGTTAAAAATGATAATCATAGCATAGTGATACTTATTGTCTATGTTGATGATATTGCCATCACAAGTAACATGGCCACTACACTTAAGTAATCAGAACCTAATTTATGTTTTGATTTTGACATGAGTAATTTAAGCCTACTACATTATATTTTGTCATAGAATTTTGGAAATTTTATCATACTATATGTACGATAGATAAAAATATGCCAAATCACTTTTGGAAAAGTTCATGTTGACAAAGAATGAGACATCAACTAAAGTCATGGATGTTTATTATTTATAGGCAACATTGCAAGAGGATTGGTGTAGGATATTTATTGTATACGCCTACCATATATATATATATATATATATATATATATATATATATATATATATATATGTGTGTGTGTGTGTGTGTGTGTGTGTGTGTGTGTGTGTGTGTGTGTGTGTGTATGTATGTATGTATATATATTGGGTGTACAAATATAGATGGGAAAGAGAGAAAAGAGATTGTTTATTTTTACCCATATCAAAGATGAGGAAGTAAATGCTAAATGTGCAGTCATGTCAAATTTATGTCCTTATGGTTTTAGATGCATTATGGTCATAGGAATTTTAGTTTGAATTATTAGGAATGTATTTTGGAAATAATTATATGAATGAGACACTAATTTAATCAGATATTATCACTTGCAAACTAACTTTTACAAGGAAAATGGGTGTATATTAATAAGGAAGCATCAAATATTGTGGTAAAATGTGCTTCATGTTTTCTTCATAAATAATTTCCTATCCCTAGAATCATGTAATATATTTCTTGTAAAATAGTGTATTTACCTCGTGTAATAGAAAGAGAAAAGGTACCATATGGGTAATGGGTAGAATATATGAATACAATGCCTACATCCTTAATAAGTGACCCTATAAGAGCATTATAAGATGTTACTCCCAAGGAAGTATGGTCCAACATAAGATCATTCATGACTTTTACATTTTTGGTTGTGTTACTTTTGAATTAATTCTTGAGATGAGAATTAAATTAGATGTAAAGAACAAAACATATATGTCTGTTGTGTTATGTATATTGTTAATGATGTACATTTCTTATCTTTTACCTTAAATTTTGTACCTATTATCGCTTATTTTCAAGGGTAAAATGTTGGTTTATGTATAATATTAACGGTGACATAAGTCAAAATGAAAATATGACTATATTGAGCTTAGAAAATTCATTTTTAAGATAGTGTTACCTAAAAGGACCCCTAGATAAGTGTTATTCATTTTATAAGTATCCTCATGGCATGTGAGATACCCTTATCTAATATTGAATGATATTATTCATGGAATCTTTGTGGGATTTGTCAAAAGTAGTTATAAACTATTATTGAGACTATTCTCATAGCTTGTAACTATTTTAAATAGTAGATCAAGGATAAAGAGAGAGAACATGCAAATAATGTATGAAAATAGAGAAAGATAAATTTAACTTAAACTTACAAGGAAAATATACATAGACTAAATGCACATAGAGCATAAGATTAACATGAAATTTTACATCTTTATAGGTAAATGGTGTCATCCTAGTAGAGATAGATGTAGTAGTGGATGGCCTAGTAGCTGAATCTAAATATGTAGATAATAGACATGATAAATCAAATGTTGTAAATGTAGACATTGATGATGAAGAAACCATCACCTCATGCAATAAAAAAATTACATATATATGATATTCAATTTATATGTAAATTAATTGTTATCATAATTAAATTTAAAAATATGAATTAAATGTAACATGACATTTATATAAAATATAACTGTATCTATGTGGTGGCTAATTCCTACATGCCAAATGTATGTGCTAAAAACTCATCACTCATAAGAATATTATATAATCCATTTGAACCACAAATGCCATCATAATTATAAGTTCCTATACCCATATATCCACATGAATTAAAAAGGTGGGGTCAAGGTTTGATAGGTGTCATATTTGTAGCATCATTCTATGAAAACCTACTCATATGCTAAACAGGTGTATCAATAAGTAAACTAAGAACATGGAGAGTGTTGATCTCCATCACCTACTAAATTATAGAGGGGATATTAGGGCTAGGAGGCTTTTGGATGTAGATTCACTTAGGTCAATTAGGTATATGACATATACCTCATCGATCCTATGTAGGTCCTTTTCCTCGATCATGAAACACACTAAAATTAAAATAATTGGGAATCCTGTTAAGGACAAACTATAGTTTCCTCAAAAAAAAAATTGACATCATGGTTTTTACATAATGGATGGTCAAAGACCATCCATAATTAATCCCAAAAATTGGTTTTGATTAATTTATGTAGACAACAATGGATAGGAAAATGGTTAGTGGTTATGGGAAATGGGGCATTAGTGGTTGGTTCAATAAATAGGGAACTAATGAAGGATTTTGAAATTTCTTTATGGTTGACCTAAAGGGCTAAAAATTTGTTAGCATAATATGCCCTAAAACTAACCATATACGAGGTACATCTATTAATTTGACTCACTATAGAGTTAATTTGACCTAATAAGGTCTGAAGGGAATCAACTATCTAGGTATGGTGGGTGTTGGTCGATGTTTGATCCCTCATTCTACCAATTAAATCTTTAATTTCAAGTTTATTTCTCATGATGTTGTTAATCAAAATTTATTGACCACTAGGAGGTTTTGGGTAACTATAGGAAGGTTAGGTGGAGGGATAGGATGAATAAGAGGGTTTTTCAAAGGGTTATGAGGATGAAAAACAAGAGGGTTATATGGAGGGTTATGAGGGTTAGTAAGATAGGCTGTTAAAAAAAAACAAGTTATAATTAAAAAAATTGGTTAAAAAGTGAAAATAATGAAAAATTATGGTTAAATAGTGAATATTTATGTCACTTACCTCTCCTACATGATGGCATCATTGATTAGCATGTTCTTGGGATGAATTTGGTAGATTCCTAACAATATTTTCTATATTCCAAATAAAATACGATTGTAAAATCTAGTGGAGAGAAAGGAAACACAAATGAAAAATGAGGATTTTACATTTGAGTTTTGCTTGTTATTTTTTTGATACACAGGTAAGGGATCATGTTATTAACATGACCCCATTATTAAAAATGATAATAATGTGATCACATTAATAATGTAATCATGTTATTATTTCGTATAATGCGATCACATTATATACTAATGTGACCAAGTTATGGCTCGATAATCACTGAACCATATTTCAAATAATGTGATCATGTTAATTAATTAACATGATCATGTTATTAATTAATGTGATCATGTTATCTATAATGTCCATATAAGTTTCACCCAACTTCATGCACATAGTCTTAATTATCATAAAATGTTGAGTTGTCATTTATTTATTTTTTGGTCGTAGTAATTGTCTATTATTATTGTTTAGCATTTAATATTTTGGTATCATTGCTAGAAGATCAAAGGAGAGTTAAGGTTGAGAAAGGATTCTTTATATGCTTTCACATAGTCTAGTAGAATATAAAGAAAGTGAATTAAGTAAAAAATAAGATGAGATAATGGGTGACATAAATCAATATTGAAGGAATCACCACCCATTCAATAACATTCAACACCAAAATTAGAGGCCAGTATAGGAGAGAGCAAAAGCTAATGTTTGAGAAAGAGTAGGAAATAATTTGGAGAAGAGAGTTTCTAGATAGGTTAAGGAGATATCATGACTACTTAAAAACACATCCAAGTAAAAATATCATGGGTCTTAGCCATAGCATTGAGAGAGTAAGACATAGTCAACAATAATAAAGGAAGTTTAGTGGATCAGGATAACTATAGCTTTAAAAATTAAAGCATTATATGAAATATTTTGAATATTCAAAAGGGAGATCATTCAAAAAATAACTACATGTAGATCATGGGAGAAAGAGAAAGTAAAATATTTCTAGCCAAGAGTAACTATATAAATAAATAAAAAGGGAATTTTTGTACTAGAATTATTTTATGTTTGTATTCATTTGCTACAACATAAAAATTGGACATGGATGGCCTCCTTCAACTTCCATTGGGTTAATATATTTGAACCAGGAATATTTTGATTTGAAAAGTTAAACATAATACTTTTAAAGAAAACAATTTAGAGAAAATAAATCCAAGGTTTTAGCCTTTGATTCAAGCATAGCCTAGTTAGATTAGATAGAAAAATTTGGGTGCATCCTCCAACATTTGACTAGAAACATTATGACATCTAGGAAAAGAAGATAGAGATGATAATGGTAACAAATGATTTGTGAGAGTGTGTGGTCACTAGAATAATATATTTGACTGATCAAGCTACCTATAATGCATTGACAAATACATAAAATATTGAGATAAATGAAAGTAAGAGAAAGGATGCAAAAGCTTTAAATCTAATTCAGATAGTAATGATAGAAGCCATATATCCAAGAATTAAAGTAACCAATTACTTAAAGCAGGCATCATATATACCTAAAAAAATCCTACATAATTAGTTATAAGGTAAAATTATTCAAATTCTAATTGTGAAATGAACCCAGATCAACCCACAATTTATTTTTTAAAACAAGTGTCCTTTCTCAGTTTGTTCTAGAATTACACAAATTTCAATAGTGTACTTTAATGGAAATTTCCAAGACTAATATAGATTTAAATTAACTATGAGTAATCAATTATAAAAGACTATTCCCTTTCAATGGTATTTGCTTAAGTAAATTGAAGGAATGATCCATTCTTGTACATTTATCTACCATCTTATTAAAATAACCCATATTTGAGTAACTTAGTTTAAGCACATAAATTGGTTACTAAGATACATTAGTTAGAAAATATTGAGAATTTTAAACAAATAAGGAATAAAATCCCTTATGTAATATTATCAATATCATTTCACTAAACTACCAAAAAATACTTAAGAGAATAATAAGGAATTTTTTCTATCATAGATCATAGATCAATCTATAGGATTATTAAACATATTAAGCCTACAAAGTCTCCCATGAATGTATTCAAACATTGTACAAGGGTTATTTAGACTTTCTTTCCTAATTAGAGTGGTGAAGCATTAGTCAAGGTAAAGAGGTTGATATTACCTTTTAATCTTTACAAGGCTTCAAGAACTTTCTCAAATTAGATTAAGTCATCCTTTACTTATTGGTGCACATAGGATTAATAAGTAACCTTCTTTTATTGAGATAAGGGAACTTATAAAATATATTTGAGACAAAATGTCTCTTATAACAAATAGGAGAATGATATAATTTGATAAAGACACCAATTTAACAATAGAGAACCATTCCTTAAATCACACATACATAGTATGTAAGTTATCACAAAAAGGACCTCATGGCCTTTACAACAACAACAACAACAACAGTAGTAGTAGTAGTAGTAGTAGTAGTAGTAGTAGTAGTAGTAGTAGTAGTAGTAGTAGTAGTAGTAGTAGTAGTAGTAGTAGTAGTAATAATAATAATAATAATAATAATAATAATAATAATAATAATAAATGGGTAATCATCATAAATTATGACTAATATTAAAAGGTTCTTATATATTTTCACTTTGATATTAGTCGGGAATACATATAATTTTACATGACTACATAGATTCCTTTCTTATAATAAAGAATAACACCAACAGGACACCTTTATAGTTTAAAAGAACTTATTATACAAATACTCTTTAAATGAGTTAAATTCATTTAAATAGGCAAAAAAAAATACAACCCATAACACATACTTTAAATCAAGAAGGTAATTCTTATAATAATGATGCATTTTATCAATCCTAATGTGTGTCTAATAGTTTCCCATGAAGAAAAGATCACTCTAGACATAGTTTGTAAACAAAGTCAAGCAATTGGGAATCACAAATATTTATCCCTTACTAATATATTTTGACTTTAAACCTATACTGAGAATGTTAACATAAATGGTGATCACAATGCTGAACAAGTCATCCTTCCTACTAAATAGTTTGGCACCTAAATTTAAACAACATCATGAAAATTTTAATTTTTAATAATAAAGAAATTTTTGCTATCTGAACACATACTTACATATCTTAGATATATATTTAATACCCTTACATGATCCACCTCTTCACTTAATATATGTATCTCTTAGTAAACTTACAAGAATTATTCACACAAAAATAATACACTCATCACATATATAAGCAATTAACATACTAATCATTATAGTTGCATAGAACACTTGGTTATTCAAACCCAATTCTTATGTTGTAAGGATACAAATAAAATAATGTAATTTAAATATTCCATCCTTACCAATCAAAACATAATACAATAAAAAAAATAACAAAATCACTATATCTTTGATTTGTTAAGTCAGGATAATTCTAAGTGCCTTTACACTCAATAGGCTAACAAGGAACAATTCTACTAGAGAATCATCCCATAAATAAGATCCAAATATAAAGTCCATAAAGTGGATGGTTTCCTCCATTATTGATATAAATACTTTTAAGATTAATATTTAAGTATAAAGTATTATTAGTAAAAAAATTGTGGGCTAGATATTCTTAAACCATCAACTTCTAGGCTGCTCTGAGCTGATTTGCATAAAAAACAATGTAAATGAAAAAAAAAAAGGAGTTACCAAAAATATGAAATGATCCATTACAAATAATAAAATGATCTCTCATGAAATATAAATTTATGAAGAGTCCAATAACTAATTTAGCTTTGACAAAATTAGAAATCTACTTGAAAAAACAAGTCTCTTTCAATGATAACTTGTATCTAGTTAAAATCTAGAAATGTAGTTTTATTATACAACCACCTCCTATAAATGGTACCAAAAATAGTCATTCATTCTAGGGATAATTAATATAATTATTACTTTTATTTCCCATATGGTAAAATAATACGTTCTAACTCATTTTTGTTAACAATTAATGGTTTAGTTATTTATTGAATGATGTTCTTCGAGATGATTGACACTGATTTTACAAACATAAGAGGATTATAAAAATGGTTACATCTATATTTAAGATTAATAAAAGTATGCAAACACCAAATAAATGAAGAGGAAAACTCCAAAAATAAATTCACAAGGTTGAGCTTTCAAAATAAATACATCACATGATAATCTTACCAAGATCACAAGGGGTAACAATTAGAACAACCACCCATTTGATAAAACAATGAAAACAAGATTAATCATTAAAATGATTCAAAATAAGTGAAAACTATTAATCTTTTCCCAATATGGGATTCAACGAGGAAATTAATTATTTTAAAATACTTTATTTTTTAATCAAAACTTTCAATTTCAAGAATACATCTATAAAAAGATCTTATTTAATTCAATCCAACACTTATTAAAAAACATAACTTACATCCAATAAACATCATATATGCCAAAAATTCACATATATATATTTTTTAGGCAATTTAACATATAGATTTTATCCATCCTCTATTGAATAATTTCATCAAACATGTCACATACATCATCTTTGAAGAAATTTAAGAATAAAATTCCATCCATCCTCTATTGAGTATTTTCATCATACATTTCACATTCATCCTATTTAGACAATTTAGGAAAAAAATTGAAGCCATATGATTTGGAAACAAATTTTAGACATACAATTTAAGAACATATTCCAGTCAATCAATTTAACAACAAATTCTAGACATATAATTTAGAAATATATTCTAGCCATTCACTTTGGTATAGAATTCCATCCATTCGATTTGGAAACATATTCCATCCATTTAATTTAGAAACATATTCTAGCCATACAATTTGGCAACATACTCTAGCCACACAATTTGGCATAACCTAGTAAGGGAAATAATTTGAAAAAATATATATTTAATAATATCATAAAAAGGGAAATTGGTTCAACCATTTTGCCCAATCAAATTGCTAATTTTTATCACAAAATTTTTTATCCTAGATGAGGGTGTTCAATCCTCCTCCAAATTTTGGAAACATGGGAATACTTCTAGGTACGTAGATGTACTTATAGTAGAAGTAGACTTCTCTATTTAAGGGCTAGCTCCCTAAATATTTATTAAATTATTTATCACCTACTTAACTAGTTGATTATGGGAAAAGAGATAGAATTTTTCATGAATTAAATGGTTCTAAGGTGGTGATACACTAAGAATATTACCACAATAACAACATACTTATATCAAAATGAAACAAGACATACAAACTAGCGTCCAAGTCTTAAAAGATTCTAACATAAGTTTTTAAACATAGAGGTGATATGCATAATACAACACAAGGAAAGTGAACCAAATGGTATATTTCAAAATTTAAGGATAATTATACATTTCAAAGGAGCCTAACAACCTAGATACACTTTATATGATGTACAAAATAGGAGCTCTTGTAAAAACATGAAAGGACAAGGAAAGGAAGGATAGATGATTATCACTAACTTCACCATACATCACTTTTAACATTTAGACAAGTGTTCATGGAATTAAAAATATAATTGAATTTATTATTTAAAGGCAAAATATAATCTCATTCCAGTAGGTCTTCACCACGCATGGAGTGGTATTAGTTTATAAGAGCTAAAATGGCTACTACTTATAGCATTTGAGAGAGAGGAGAAGAAAATGAAGTCCAAGAGTCACTAGAACATATATCATGATGATAAAATTAGTTAAACATGTATGAGAAAGGAATATAAAATAGACCATGAAATTTTTACTTGGACAAATGTATCTAAAAACATTAAACTCCTAAAATGTGGTATAAAATTACTTAATTTCTTACTCAAAAAAATACCTTCATCATTTGGCCTTCTTTAAATGTCCTAAAGTATAATATAGATATATGTGATGATTTAAATGAGAGGGAGGGGCTGAATACATGATCTTAAATTCATTGGTTTCATCCCTAATTTATAATATTCTTCTACATAAGAGTTATCATTGCCTATAGTCCAATTAACTCCTCTTTCACTCAACCTTCACACATGACACCAAAACTAGTCTTTATTTTTGAAATTTTAGACATAAATAGGAATGTATGATGCCTATTAGGATCCATAATGTAATTATATTCCTCAATTATACCTTGAAATTCATCCCAATTGAATTTTTTACTCTCTTACTAGCTTGCTTACTCTACCAATTTTCATTGGTTGAGATTAAGGTACTTGAAAAGATAGTTGTGATATTAGTTAAAGCATGAAATAAGAATGTTGATTTATTTAAAGTTACAAACCCTCTCCCAAATTGGATTTCATACTTTCAAACCCATGCATACATGCACAATACCAAAAATAGTCAAGAAAAGTAAATTTCCATTATGTTCATACAAGTCAGGTATAAAATATTTTGATGTGGAGGGGCCCTGGGTAATCCTCTACAACCTTAAATCATATCCTAAACCATTTTAATTCATGTATATGGTCCTTATCCTTCATTTTCCAAATTGGGTCACTTACAAGGGCTTTAAAGGGTTTAGAGTACATTTTCCCTGTAAAGATTGTTCATACAGGTCTAACATTGAATTTCCAAAAAAATTTGACAAAAATAATGTCCAAGTCTTCCTTCATCATTCCCAAACTCCTTAGAGTACTATGAAAAGCCTCAAAGTAGGTGTGAGCTTTCAAATTTGACTACTCAAATTTTATTGATAATTTTGTTCAATCTTGAGTTGGTTTAGGACAAGAAATGGCTTACCTATGATTTCCTATGCATTCCAAAAGATTGAACATGACTTATATCTCCCTATAAAATTGTTCTTAGGGTTTTGAATGTTCTTCTAGCCCTTGGAATGAAGTTTACCTCCTTCTTTGGCTTTAAACCTAGATGAGACCTAATAGTTTTGTGTGCTTCAATGTGGGATTGGACCACCTTGATATGTTTCAATCACCCATGTATGCTTTCTCATATTTTTCTAGGTCTATCACAATTCATGACATCTTGTTGTAAGATTTCCATAGCTTCTAGCTCACCTTCTTATCTCCTTTCCTCAAAACCTACAAGTTTTCAACCTTAGGGCATGCCCTCTATCTGAGATAAAATAGAGGGTATTTCTCATGTTTTCTCATGAAAAAGGGTGATATGATGGATTATCTCAGTGGTGTAGATGCATCAAAATACACTCCAAAGGCTTCAAAACCCAAGATAAACCCTTAGAACATTGACTAGGTATAAATTTCTAATTACAGACTACATGTTGTCATTTTATAAACTTCCTAAAGACCTTTCTCATGCTATGGGGGTCTATTTATGTGGTCATAATAATAATTAAGGTGTTTACAATGCTCATAAAAGTTTATACAACCTTACATTGTTGTTTCTCCACTTAAATTAACTAGCTTTAAGTCTAAATTCAAGTTGCGAGTAAAATTTTTAAAATTTAACACTAATCTTCCAAGTATTTTACTTCTAGGAAAGAATGACCAAATTGAGACATTTAGTAAACAACCAAATAACTAATAAGAATCTGTTCACATTGAAGTCCAAGTTTCCCTGTTCTATCAACCCAACCAATTACGCATAATAAATAGTTTGATAAAGTTGACCATCTCAATAATTAACTAAATTCACATAGATGCCTATATATTTTGATGTTTTGGAAATGATATGAAAAATTTCTTAGTAGAGACTTTGAAACATTTACAATAAATTATAGTGAATCTATTTATAAATTTCATACTAGAGACTCTAGTTTAACCAATTAGTTAATAAATATTGGTAAAACTATAGAAGACTATAATAAATATTAAAATATCATTAATAATTTTCTCATGACATATGATCCAATTTTTTTAACTATCAAGGAGGCAAATCAACTCTTATTGATGATGGTGGATGAGTTGATGGGTTATCTACTAAGAGTTGGTGGATGTGAGTGGCCTAGTTTATTCCTTAGAGGATAGACTAACAGTTCATTAAAGGCAACCTCACTAAACCTTTCATCCTTCATATCCACTTCCATAAGTTTCATATCATCCATATTTCATCCCTACTCATGAGCCCAATAAAGGATATAAAATTCATACTTTTGCCAATCAGTTGGAATAGAGAGTTGAAAAGAGAATCCTTATTTTTGAAGATAATATTGATAGGTAGAGTGAGTTATATAATAAGCATATTAATCAGTCTATTTTAGTAGTAAAGGAAGTGGAATTCAAGCCTTGATTGCCCTCTCACATTGCATTCCCATCTCAATAAAAAAAACCTCTAGCTATGAGACTACAAGTTGGAGAAAATCAATCCTAAGGAGATTCCAAGTTCCTTGAACAGTTAATCCACTCCTAAAATTTGATCACCACCTCAAGAAAAGAATTATAATTCTAGCATCATAAGCTAGAGTCATATAGTGGAATCATGGGGAAAGAAATAGGATAAAAGGATTGTTAAGGAGTGTGAAGTTGAGAATGAAGTTAATCGTTTTCAAGTCCTTACCACCCTTCCTCAAAAGACTTCTTATCTTCCAAGTCAACCCTATTATACTCCCCCTCATGAATACTCTTATTAACTTCAAGAAATATTTTTACAAGAGAACCTATCTAATCAAATTGAAGAGTTAGAGTCAAAGATGAAATTTCTAAGTCAAGGTGTGATGGAAGGTTTAGACCCAAAAGAAGATCCTGTTACTAAGCACACCCCATGTAACCTTCCTAAATAGAATGCTCAAGCCAAATCAAATTAAAATGAAGTGATTTTCAAATTTACGAAAGAAAACCAAGCCATTTAATCCCAATGGTTTCCTTCCCTTCCTCAATAGCTTCCAAAATAATCCCTTACACTTCACTCTCAATATGATATTGAGTTCTATGTTCCACCTACACAAACTAGTTCATCTTGTCCTAACCCCATCACCCTTTTCCATTATGTACGTTTGGTATGGAAACCTAAGGAGGATTAGATAGTTGATAAAATATTAAAACTCTTTCTTGAAAAAATTTTAGCTCCTTGGTAGCCTCATTGGACTAAGTCACATGACTTCAAAATGCCTAGTCTTGGAATCACAAAGAAGAAGAAAGAGATGGAAGATTTTATAGCCCTTGAGATATAAGATCAGATTATGACAACTAAGACATAATTTGAGATTCCTCAAGAGGTAATAAGTGTTGAAGAAGAGGTGAGTCCATGTTTTGAGTTTTATTTTTTGGTTGATAATGAAGAGTGCCTTCCTTATATCAAAGAAGAGGTCTTGGATGAAGTTTTTTTGGATTATAAAGAGGAGGATGAGGGATTATGGTATAAATTTTAAGAAAATTGTAATTAGTTTGAATCTCTTAAGGGGTATACTATTTCATTAGAGCTGATTATAAGTGATGATGAGTAAGATGACATTGTCTAACATGTCATAGATGAGAAAGATGGCATTGTCCAACACGTTATAAATGGGGAAGAACAAGTTCATAATGAGCATTAAAATAAATTATTTGAAATAATTATAATATGTTATACTCCTCTTCAAGTGGGCTATGATCTCGTAAATAATGAAGAAGGTAACCTTGGTATACAAGTGAGTATGTAAACAGAATCTTTCAAAACTAACCTTTCAAGAGGCATATGCATCTCATGATGACATGTTTAAAATCATAAAAATTGGATACCATCCTTTCAATGAGTTAGGATAAACACATCAGCTCTTGAAGGATGGAACAAGCTCCTATTGGCCTCAATCTTCTAAGGAACAAGAAACCAATCCTCTTGAAGCCATGCCTACCAAGAAGATACAAATTGACCATGAGATGAAGAGTGGGTACCAGTACGAAGTATGTGAACATGTTCAAGAGTAATATATATTCATTGGAGATCTATTTTGAGATGATCTACATGAGATTAGGTCATGTAAAGTGCCAAGGATTAGGTCTTATCTACAAAGCATCCAATTCAAGGAGGAACATGCTTGGCACTATGATCCATCTCATTAAGAGGATTATTCAAGAAACTTTCCTTTTTATATTGGAAAGGATGTATGATTAGTTCTTAGCTGTGCATATTAGTTTGTCCTCTAATTCCCCTAAGTGCCTTGAGCCCATATGTTTGTGTCTTGTTAGTGTTATTACTTTCTTTAGTGTGTGTATTTTATTTTGTGTGTTTGAGGTAATCAAATGGTATTATATTGATCAAATCCTATAGTAAAAGGTATAATTTTTTTTTTTAGACTTCATATCACTCCCTATTCCTAATGGATTGATAATGCTATTGGACAAGTTATTATAGTAGGCATACTACCCCTAAGAGTCAGCAATTTGTTGACTAAAATTGACTTTTACATCAAATTAGGACCCCTATAGATAAATAATTAACATTTAGGTGTTGTATGGATCTAATATAGATACCAAAAGGTGTTTTATAGGCTAATGCATGTCATTTAATGTTATACTAGCTTTGGTTCTTAGTCATTTTAGTCCTTTTAGTCATTTTGGGTCATTTTGTGGTCAAAAGGGGCATTTAGTGACTTATACAGATTTATTAGGAAGTTTGAAGGTTAAAAAATGTTATGCAACATTCCATGTGTCCTAACATGTCTTAATCAACTATTACTAACTTAAAGTGGCAGGTGCTTCAGAAGAAAGAACAATTTTCTTGAGAAAAAAGTTGAGTTTGACAATTATACGGCCCATGGGGTAGTGTTCCATGTGGGAGAAGATAATAGAATGTGATTTAAGATTATTGAATCTCATATTAAGTTCTCTAGAAGTTAAGTTTTTGGCCCAAAACCATTCTACTCCTTTTTCACATTTTTAGGCACACATAACTAGTCTTTAGGTTTGTATTTAGTAAAGATAGTAGGGGATGTTTCAGATCAAATGCCTTGGGAAATTGAAAGTAAACTCAAATAAATTAATTTACATTAAAATATTTATAAAAATTATCTCCTATGATTCATGAACCATCCTCATGAAATGGACTATGTTTTGTTGCATGTTGTTTCATACACCCTATAGGATTTATTCCAATTTTGACAATTTTATCCAATAAAGTTGGTCATGTTGGATCCAAATCATATTTTATTCCTTATATAATGATTCCCATTACTATTTTCATGTTTAAAAGTGTTTGGATTAGTCAAGTACATCAAAGTTGTAATAGAAACACCATTTTGTGTTACAAGTAACTTTTCTTCTAGTTGCTAAATATTCATGTTTTGATCATGATTATAGGGTTTTGATAGATTTGTTTCAATGTATTAAATGTATTATTGGTCCCATCCTCATTAAATTTCATTATA
The DNA here is from genome assembly GCA_037957365.1 of Torreya grandis. Lineage (NCBI taxonomy): Eukaryota > Viridiplantae > Streptophyta > Pinopsida > Cupressales > Taxaceae > Torreya > Torreya grandis. The sequence continues at coordinate 817,426 of JARHVA010006451.1, read as the reverse complement.
TAATGTAAACACCCCATGAAGGTGCTATCACATGCAACTTAACATTCAGGCTGCCATTAATGAAAATGTGCAAGTGTCATGAAGGAGAAAATTCACATTGAATAGGATGTGTTGACACTAGTTTTATATCCTTTGAGGTGTGAAGATTGAATTTATATGTTTTAAATGTATATACAACCCATTGAAGGAAAGTTACAATGCATATTATTCATGTTTACACCTTACTACCTATATACAGTGAAATAGCCACTTATAAGTGGTCCTTGATAGTACAATGAGGTGTCACATGGGGAATTTAAGAATGAGGAACCTTTTCTTGGAGTCATAGATATTAAGGAGATCATGACACACATGTGTGAAGTGATAAGTGGATAGATAAGATCGGATTTTATTTCCAAAAGTAAATGAAAAATAAAGGCCTAAGACATTTTTGTGGAGGCTATTCAAAAAGTTTTCCAATGTATTATATGCATCCTAATGCTATCATCTAGTAGCCTCTACATAGAGAAAAATCTATTAAAAATTTTAAGGGGAGATGACTAGTAGAGGTTAGTTGTTAAAAGGCTTAAACTTTCCAAATTATACACTAATTCCCTTCAATTATATCTATAGGATTTTGAACCTCAAAGGAGCCCCACTTCCCAAGATGTCAATGCCAAGAATATTTTCATGTTGGAAGAGTCATAATATGTTTGAAAAATAACATGAATTATTAGGAAGAGGCATAAAGTGAAATATAATGATCAGATGATCATCTACATGTTTATGGCTCTTAGTAAAGGCCACCTACAACCTTCTTATAGGTACACTTAGAGCCTTTAAAGTGAACTTGTAAGATATGAACCTATGACATAAACATTTGATAGGAAATGTTGGCATAAGATCTCAAATTTTCTACATAATACCATGTTTCATTTTCTAATGTTTAATCCATACCTACAGGGTCCAAAAGCCATACAAATTCAGTCTTAGTTAACTATAAGTGATAGTAAACTGAGGCAAGGAGTTAAAGTGATGACCAAGGATTTAAGAAGGGAAATGTGACACACACTATCCTTTTTAATAGATTTCCAAATGACTAAAAAAATATCAAGCATTCTCAAAATAATATGACATGTATCCCAAGGTGAAATCACACCTACAAGTTTCTTTTGTCTCAGTAGTATCTAGTTTACTCCCCTGTATGCAGACAATGTCATGAAGCATGGCATCTAAGTGTTTATGTTGCATGAAATTAAGATGAATAAGGAACTCAAAAATTTATAAATCACCATGGAAGATTCAATAATAATTCTAGATATTGTCTCAAGCCTAAATCCATCAAGCATCACCTATAGGAATAGTGCCCAACCATGAGAGACACAGTCAAGAGATACACTTTATTTTAAGAGCCTAAGGTCTAAGGTGGCTAAGATAATATATGAAATTCATCTTGGATAACTCCATGGAATATTATACATTTTTTATAAACCATAATTTAAAAAATTAATACCTACAGGGGTCATTCTTGAGGGAGGCAAATAAGGAAATACAGTCAAGAAGGGACACATAGTCTTGATTAGTCAAGTGAATAAAGTGGCATGTAGAAGATTTAGGTGATGAAATGAATTTAAAAACTTTGGTTGTCATATTTATATCACTATACGCTATCATAAAACACAAACCATGTAAATAAAATGGTTTTAAATTGAAATACACAGTCATTTTCTGACGATCATATACATGGTCCTTTGCTTAGAAGTCTCTCTTGAGTTTGTAGTACATTTGAGAGGTAAAATAACCTAGTCAATGGTTTATTTTTTGTGTAGAACATACTAAAAACCTGGTTATGCCTATACAATATTCACATTTATTTGGAGAAATAGGGGATTTCCCTTTGTTGGTCTCAAATAGAGGGCACTCTCTTTGTGCATGAAACCTATAACCTTGGGAAGAATGGGGCAATGGGTAAACTAGGATATGTTTATACCTTTAAATATTATTTTTAAAGATATATATAATATAGAGAAACATTATAAACTAAATAAAAATGGAATAAATGCAACATAGTGGCTTAGGAGGTTAGATTTGTAGGTAAGCCTACTAGACAGGGTTTGGCCTAGTGCCCAAATGATAGGTCAAAACCATTTTGAGCATGAGATAAGATCTCTAATAATTTGTAACATATTTATAGGGTGAATTTAGATTTTAATAATCTTGTGGAATATAGATAAAGCACAAGGAGGTCATGATTTGAGCTAAAATCCAACTCATGCATGTTGAACAATGTTTAGGCCAGGGTCAAATGGGGAGTCATTCAAATTTATAATATGATATGAGCTTACCCATGGATTAAAACATGTTTTTAGGTTGGATATAGATTATCTTAATCTTTTATAATGAATAAAAATAAAAAAGAAGCCATTTTTGGCCCAAAAGATAACTCAGACTTGTAAAAAATGTGAAAATAAGCTCGATAGGAGATGTTTGGAAGATCACACCTCTTTTAATGTTATTAATATAAATAGAGAAATTCAAATATGTTAAATTCATTAATAATGAATAATCAGATGGCATTATTGACATTTCCTTGGTTATCTTTGTAATAGTATCCATCGATGATATATAAGATGAAAATGAATACAATGAACTTGAATGAGTCATAGATTAACATGATTAATATATATCTACATCAACTTCACAACATAATCCTCAACCAAATAACTCATGTAAAAATTCATTTCCATCTCTTGCCTCTCTTATGCCTAGAAATACAAGGATCTTACGTGAGATGTATGATGATTCAAGGTATGATGATCCTAACTTGAATTTTGATTTATTTTCTTAAGATGAACCTACATATTTTCTGAAGAATAAGGTAAATAAGATAAATGGTATAAGGCCATGGATGAATAAATAGATGCAATAGAAATTAAAAAAAAATACATGGGAATTAGGTAATTTACCAAAGTGTAAAAAAAGTGATTGGAGTGAAGTGGGTCTACAAGGAAAAGAACATAACAAAAGGAAGAAACTATAGATATAAAAAAATTATGGTTGTCAAGGGATAAAAATAACGACTTGGTATATAATATGATGAGACATATGCTCTCGTTACATGAATGAAAACCTATGAATTGTTTTAGAAATAACTACCTAGAACAAGTGGAAGGTATATCAAATGGATGAGAAGTATACCTTCATAAATAGATTACTCAAATCAGAATTCTATGTCAATCAACCACCTAGATATGAAGTCCCAATACAATAAAACAAGGTGTATAGGCTCAAGAAAGCACTCTATGGGCTTAAGCAATCACCATGGTGTTGGTATAGTAAAATTTGTTTGTACTTTAACACTAATGGATTCATAAAAAGAAATGGTGATCCCATACTTTAAAATAAGGAAATCCATGGTAAGAATTTAATTATTATGTTATATGTAGATGATCTAATATTCATAGTGAATAATGATGATTTTATTATTGATTTCAAAGAAGCAATGAAAATGGAATTTGAAATGATAGACTTGGGTTTATTAAGGTACTTCATTGGTATGGAAGTATAGTATATGGTTCATGGCATTTTCATCTCTCAGTACAAATATGCTTCAAAAATAATGAAGAGCTTCAAAATGTTGAACAAAAAACTTATGCCAAAAATAACTACTACATGTATCAAATTGAGTAAAGAAGACAAAAACATTGAGGTGAAATAAATATTATATAACATGTTAGGTAGTCTCATGTATTAGACAACATGTAGGCCTGATCGAGTGTATGCATTAATTTTGATTTATATATTCATGGAGACAATGAAGGATACACATTGTAAAACATGTAAGATAATTTTGATGTATGTCGATGAAATAAAGAACTATGGCATCCTCTATATTACACCATTTAATTTTGATTTAGCTAGCTATACAACTCATTATTAGACATGTAGTGTATATGGTAGGGAAAGAGCATCACGTTATGTTTTTCACATGTGTTTAGGAGACATTTCATCAGCATCCAAGCCATTTTTTCTCATTCTACAATACAAACAAAGTATATTATAAAAAATGTAGGAGCATGTAAGTCTATTTTAATAAGGATAATTCTAGTTTATCTGAATAAGAAATAAAGAGATGGCACACCAATATATTATGATGCCATATTTTCTATATCCTTAACAAAGAATCAAGTGTTCCATGGATGAATCAATCATATTTATATTCACTATCATTTTATAAGATAATTGGTTGAAGATGGTGAAATTAAATTAGCATTTTTTAGATCTAAAGATAAATTAGTAGAAATCATCATGAAGGCACTATCAAAGCATAACATTAAGTTTTTGATAAAAAAAATTAGGAGTAATAGATATGGTAATAACTAGTGGTATAAATAAGGGGGAGTTTTGTAAATCATAATTTCTCAATCCTCATTAAAAATTATAAAACTTGATGTTGGAATTTAATAATTGTAATGGGGAAACATTTATTTTTAAGTATTTCATATCAATCAAGATCATAAAGTAATGAAGATAAATAAAGAAGATGAAATATATAATCATATTTTTTCTATTTGTTGAATGCCATAGCATTATAAGTTATTAATTTTTTTGTAGCATTTTTTTATTATTAAGTCCATGTTCCTCCTTCACGATGGTTATAATGTTGTGAAAACATTAACACCCTATAAATTTATTTAACTATATCTTACGTTCATAAATAACCATCTCTTGAATTATGATTGATTTAATTTGCAATGTATATTTAATTTTATTGCTTATTTTTTTTTATTTTTTTTATTTTATGATCGATGGATTGATGGCATCAAGTGTCCATCAATTCAAAAACACATATTAAAATTACAAGAAAAAATTAGTAGCAAAAGCAAATTATTTTTTTCATTTTTCTTTTAAAATAAAAATAGTTATCCATTGTTATAAATTTATTATATATTTAAAAAACTAATATAATAAATATAATCTTAGAATTAACTTAAGTTTTTTTTTTAATTCTTATTAAAAGAAATGTTAATTCTAGAATAAGTAAAATTTTTATTTTTAGTAATATTCAAACCTTAAGTTCTTTTACTAATTTCCACATGCAAGCTTAGATGGAATTATAGAGACCCCTTGTACTTATACTTATCTAAACTATGTTCGATATTGAAATTAAGCTACAAGTTCATGACCAATTACATAAACCTAAATTTAGATAATTTTAATATTAGTGAAAATAAACATAAAGTCTATTTCTATGCCTTTAGTTGATTTTTTTCCCCCATAAAATGTGTTGAAAATGATTCTAACCAACTATCAAAGTTTAGAACTGCATGAATTTATTAAGATCTTTGTTATTAAAAAAGGAGGCTCAAACATATACCTAGATCAAAATTAATGGATTGTGCAATTTATGCTCTCACATTAAATATAAATATATTATTTCACATATATAAAAGTATAAATAGGAAAAAAATTACTAAAATTATACTGCATAAGTATGATATTATGAAAATAATACCAACACATTTTCATACTTTAGTTTTTCTTTCCAACTCATGAATGATACTACATAAAACTTCTATCTTATCAAATATTTATCTATGGTGTTGTAAGACATTTTTCATATAACTAAAAATTTGTTTAGTCTAAAGAATGTATAAACTATGTATACTATATATATACAGAAGTGGCATTGAATTATTTTTGTCAATTGTTCATAATTAGGGAACTATATTAACAATTGATTCTCTTTGCCTAATAGTGAAGAACTTGTGATCTTAAAATAAAAGTAAAAATTTCAAATCTTGTAAGGGTTAGTTATGTATGACTTGTATTTCAATCAAAATAAAGTACATCCAACATACTAAGAGTGTGAGGTAGTCTCTTATACTATAATGTACATTCGAAACATAACCAAGGTGTCGAACATCATACACCTTAAAAGAACATTTTATTTTTCCAATTCTCATATTTGACTTCTCCTTTCTTTTAGATAAAGCATAAAATCCATTCATGGTTTTAATTTCTCTATCTCCCTATTTTAAAGGTGATGAGAGGTTAGCCAAAGTTTAACAATAATCTCATCTATGTATGATAAAATTCTATTGGATGCATTTTTTTTCTAGTTTATGTGATAAGTGTATTGATCTAACATTAGTAGAATCTCATTTATTTAGTTTTATCCTCTTAAGTATTTATTTTAACTTATTTTGTATTATTTCTAGTGTGGATATTATCTCTTTAGGTATATTTACCTCTTGAACCCCTCACTTTTTAAATAATTCATATCATTGTGATTAATTTGATTTTATTTAATTATAATGATTTATGGTTATGCTAACTTGTGCATATTAATATAACTTATTATATCCATGTATGTTGAGAATTGGCATAAGGATTCTACTTCTAGTTTTAGCATACTTATTTCTACTGACATTATTAGATAAGAAGATTTGATATTTAATCTAAACTTATCTATTAGGAAATTTTATTGAGCTCTAAAAAAACCTTTCAATGATTATTTTGAAATGCATGGCCCAAAATGAGATAAAAACATAAAATGTTTGTATTTAATAATATCAATAAGAATAACTTCCTCAATTGACAACTCCATATTTTTTGATTGAGTAAAAAAACATTTTAGACCTCATATTTCATGCTTCTCCATGTAATTACTCTAGATTATTTACATAATTACTATAGTTATAATTGGGCTTTATTTCACTCTTAAGATTATTTCATATGTGGCTAGTGTTTTATCATCATGTAGGTGATTGGGGTTAGCTCATTCTAATTACACCACTCATATGTTTTCATGTCATTCAGTCAATTTATGCCCTATTAGGGATTTAAGCTTTAAATATCTCTCGATTTTCCTATCACACATCAAAAAATAAAAATAATATCACAAATAGACATATTTTACACAATCACACATAACTATGCCCTAGTTTTAAACATTATTCAAAAGGGAATAAGTATTAGTCTAGGAAAACAACTACCATCACTATTGATCATGTTGGGAATAATTTTTTTTTAAATGTTTCAATCTCAACTTATGGGAGAATTTTGGGTTTTCATCCTTCAAAATATTTCTAAATTTCTTCAACCAACATAGACAATTAAAGAAATCAAAACACAAAGTACATATATATTTTGAATAGTTTTTTCTTGTTCACATTGATTCTATTTCATCATTTCCAAATACTTAATTTTAATTTCCTATTTATAAGTATATTTACTACATTTTATTATATTATATCATTTTATAAAATTTAGTATTAATCAACCATAGTTAATTCAATTTGAAATGAGGCAATATTTTACTCAATCCTTTTTCAAAATTACAAAACAGAGAATCCATCCTTCTTCCATTGGAGGAATGATCTTCTTATATGGGCTTCCTCATTTATATACATTTTTAAATTCATAGAGAGTTTGATTCTCAAATATTTTTTAAATTTATCTTCCTTGTTATATGAATTTATCAAATTTATTTGGTGATTATTGATCCGAATGTTGTTATGAATTTGTGATTCATTGTGTACATTTCAAATCTTATCCACAATTATTTTCTTTTACATGTACTAACATTTGATTTATTTTTCTCATAATAGTTTCTTATCATTATATCATATTATTTCCATTTATACATAATTATAACCATCCAATAACTTTGGATTTTATATTTTATAGTGTATCCATTGTGATCTTTCCTTCACATTAGTTCATGGCATACTAAAAATCTATTGTGGTTTCAGTTTGGACTAATGTTCAATAATGGTATTTCATATTTCTTATTTTAATGGATATCTCTCCCTTTTTTATATATCACATTTATTCCACTTAAATTTAATTATATAATACTTTGAGTATAAAAGGCATGACATCATACCCACCTTCCTTCATTTTTATTTTATTTATTTTCTTCTTTATATTTATTATGCATATATGGATGTTTCTAAAATATAAACATGTTTGCACCACTTGTATTTGTCTCTCTAAAGCATAAGGTGCAAATTTTCCATTTGACTCATGAATTGCATAACTCATTTCTATAATAAGTGTAGAGTGTCACTAATTTAACTACCATTATGATCAGTTACTACATATATAGATTCTTCGAGATCTTACTCTTGATTTGTAAAGAAGATATAAACCAGATAAACATCATGAAAATCCTTAAAAAATCAACTTATTATCGATATAATTCAACTCTATTACCATCAAAATTTCATTTTCCCTCACAAAAATAATACTCATGACAATACATATATTGTAGGAAGATATGTTACAAAGATCACAATCAAAACCATATATTTGATGTTATAGATGAAATGGGATCATAGAAAAAAACATAGTCCAATTCATATGAGCTATAAATATTAACCAATATAACCCTAATTAATACTTAATAATGGTATAAATGATGGTTATGTGAAGAGTGACATACAATATTATACTACAAGCAACAATTTGTCTTTAATTTTGTTTTTATGTTATTATGTTATAATGTTATAATGTTTATTTGTCGTATTATGACACAAAAACCATGGTATGTTTAGGTAATATCCATATGTGAAACTTGAATTTTGAAAATTAAATTTGATTATGTTTTAAGAGTAAGGAATGAATGCATAAGTATATTAGTAAATTTTGTTTCCTTATAACGTTTTGAGGATGATCATTCCTTGTTGAGGAAGTGAAGAATCCTGCTTCTTTATTTAAGTACATGGACACTTGTGGTGATTTTTCCCCAAATAATTTTTAAAATTCAAGTCCTTCAGTTGGTATTGTAAATCGAAGAGCCTTAATTAATGTAGAGTAATGATAATACTATTAAGTATCATTGAATGCAAATGCCACTATCTCAAATAACTATTTGAGCTTTGACCTTGAAATTTAAAATGGTATGGTGGCAACCACATAATGGGTTAACTATGGGTAATGGCATGGATATGGAGTGTTATTGAAACTTAGCATACATTATCTCAAAATCAATCAATCAATTGTTGCATATGGACTTATACATTCAAGGTTGATCAATACCTAGTAACATTGAATTCTATTTGAAAATAAATAACTATAATAATACTTACTACAAAAAGTGTAATTATGGAAAAAATAGTATCATGTGTCATGAATCTCAGCCAACTACCAAATATAATAGTATACATGTACATGAAAAATCACCATTTCATATTGGATCTATGTTGAATAAGATAGAATGTTATGCATATATATGGTAAATTGAATAAACATATATCTGAGATGTATTTTTAAGTTCAAATATGTAATTCACATTCCATTAAACTATGTGCACTTAGAGGGCATAATAATTCAAGTGTATAAGAGTCTATAATATGTAATTCATGTCTCTATAAATTGAATGTGTATTCTATACTTATTAATTCATTTAAATATAGTACAACCACTTGGTAAAGATAGTAATAGTAATGTATCCTTTCCACATGAAGTAATTAGAACTTGAAATTTTATATTTTTCACTATCATTGCTAATAAAAATACTTCAGTAAAACTAATTCAAATTTTTTTTAGGGATAAAATTGGAATATGTTTTTTCAAAAATATTCATTAAATGATCTTCTTGATGAGAAAATTTGAATAGTAAAACTACCATTTGGGAAAAATATTTTTGGGGCTGCAAGTGAAAATAAACTATATATAATTTAATAAAAAAATACTAATACTAATTAAAATGATAATTTTGATGATACATTAAAATGGTCAATATTACCTATGGGCCATATATATATATATATATATATATATATATATATATATATATATATATATATATATATATATATATATATATATATATATATATATATCTTTTCTTTATTCTATTTGGGAAGATTCTCTATACTTTTCCCTTTCACTATTATTTTTTTGGAAAAAAGAACCCCAACATATACACTGAAAATGAATCTAGATAGGAAATATAGAAATTAAATATTAACATAGAATTATAGAATAGTGTTGATGTACCAAATGTAACCAAATTTATTTTTAAAAATATTAGGTTGATGTGTGTTTAATATTTAGGCTCATTTATTTATGAATATAAATTCATATATAATGAACAAGCCCAAAGGGCATTGACTAAGGATTTTCCTACCATATTTCATCAACATTATTTCATTTTTAAGGTATGTAGGAAGTAACTTACCAATACTAACCTTTTAGTAGTGCACCAAAAAATAAAATGTCCAATAGAATTCCTATTGTAAAAAATATACATCCTATGCACTTTCTACATACGATTAGGTACATGGAAGATAATATCTATTTACATTATTTTATGCTGACTTGAGAATTTGGGCAATGATGTAAAAAAATAGGCCAAACATCCAGAGGCCATATATTTTGATTCGTAAATTCATTTAAGCTCTTCCACATGTCAAAATGATTAACTTGAAAAAAAATTTAGTGCCCTAAGCAACACTTTGATGATGAACTAAAATTACTATTAAGACAGAAATTATAATAGACCAAGATCTGAAATAATAACTTAGAATTGATTCATACTAAACAAATTGAAATAATTAAAAACTATAATAATCCTTAACAAATAATTAGATTTGGCATGCAAAAATTCATAAAAAAAACTAAAATCTAAAAAGAAACTATTTTAAGTAGTTATTTTTAGTAAGTTTAGCATGCAAGTGCGTACAGCTCTAAAAATCTTCTGACATACTTTAAACACTAAAATTAGAATATAAGATGAATTTTAATTAAATTTCAGATCTGAACATAAAAATACAAAATTTATAAAAATAAAAAAATCTATAAAAAATCATTAAACTATACTTTTGAACCCTTAGATGGTCTCGTTGGGTCTTCGAATAATTTCAAAAAATGCCTCTAAGCAAGAAGTGTGGCTTAGGGAAGTAACGAATTTTTTGAGATGGTTATTTTGCCACATGAAAGAGCTCAAACAAAACTATGGATACAAAGTTGTGATCATAAATTTTCATCTCAAAGACCAAACAAGACCATTTAAGGGTCAAAAATTATAGTTTATTGATTTTGTCAAGATTTTGATTTTTTCTGTTAGTATTGCATATTTTTATGACCAGACGTCAACTTTAGTTAAAATGCATCATGTAGGCTAATATTAGTGTTTAGATTATTTCCAAATATTTTTATAGCTACACGTGCTTGCATTCAAACCTTACTAAAAATAGCTACTACTAAAAATCAAAGTTATTTTTTTTTTTAATTTTAAGTTTTTTTCAAAATTTTACATGTCAACTCTGAGTCTGAGTTGAGGCATATTTATGAATGGTTTATAATTATTTCAATTCATTCAATACAAATCAATTTTGAGTTATTGTTTCATATCTTGGCCTATTATAATTTTTGTCTTGATATTAATTTTGGGTCATTAGGCAAAACCCCTCACACCACAGATCATATAAAATTGATTACCATTTTTCCCAAGATGACAAGGCCTATGGGTTTCACAACTTCTATTACATAGTTCTCACTCATGAAATTTTTATGAATATATTTTTCTTCAACCCTTAATACCAAACTACTTTCACCATTTTTTTATTAGCTATGTTCCCATAAGGGTGAGGTGAGAGCATAACATTAGTTTTTTTTACTAAACTACTAAATCTATACCTAAATCCTAAAATTCATAATAAACTAGAGATCTAAAAACTTAAACAAAATCAAATATGCATAAGAGAGAATGAAAAATTATATATTCAATCTTTAATCCTACATGTAAAATTAGGTGAAACTTCCATAACTTTGATACCATATTAAAGTATCTATATATGTTATATTATTGTGTTAGATATCATAAGACAAATAGTTGAGATACTTGTCTAATAAATTTATTAAATGTTATAAATAAATTACTACATATTCATCTAAGTATTATAGCTACCTCTTTTTATTAATGATGCAAAAAAAATGCTAAACATTTCAAGGCCACAAATTTTGATCCATAGCTCCATTTGAGCCTATCTTTGCAACAAAACAACCATTTAAAAAAGTCAAATGCTACCATAATCCATGATTTTATCATTTTTGGAGGTCATACGTGACTATTTGAGGGTCCAAAATTGCAGTTTAATATTATTTTTAATTTTTTTTTCTAAATTTAAAAATTATATATTTCTGAAAACCAACTTAAAATTCAGTTCAAATTTATCAGATAGTTTTTTTTCAGTGTTTATTTTATTGCAATAAAATTTTAGAGATGCACGTACTTGCATGTGAAACTTACTAAAAACAACTAATAAAAATAACAAGTTGACTTTTACTTAGCTTTAGAATTTTTAATTTTGCATGCCAACTCCAACTCTGAGTTTATGCTTATTTATGCATGGTTTGTAATTATTCGAATTATTCAATATGAATCAACACAAATTATTGTTCATAATTTTGGTCTATTATATTTTATTTGTCTTAACAGTATTTGGATTCAATAAATATGTCTAATTTTTCGAACATAATAATAACTCTCATACATAATATATGTCATATGCTAGTCATGTATGTTGTTATCGGGCTCTCCAATTCATCATATTTTCACACTTCTCTCTCTGAGAACGAATGAGTGCAATCCTCGACCCTAAGTCTGTAAAATTGTAGTTATCATTGGTGAAGACGTTCTTTAGTCAATTTCCACTCGTATGTCTATGCCATAGATATTATTTGTGCTTACATTGGGAAGTGGTAGTGAATTTGAAGGTGAAAGTATGGAAGCTAAGAAACTGTGCTCTGGTTGGAAGTGTAGAAAAGGAACTTTTATAGCATTACACAAATATTCATTTCGAAATCTCTGTAGAACTGTAGTAATTAGATTGCCAGGCACAACTGTCATCCTTGGTAAGTTCAATTCATTAAAAATTTTAGTCTGAACTGAAGAAATTAAACTAAATCCCAAGTTTCTTGAAGCGTAACAAAAACGTGTCTGAGGATTCTGAGGATATTGGGATTTTGGAATATCCACTTGGGCATAAGAGACGTATCACGAGTTTGGTTTTCCATCATTATTTTTTTTTTAATATTAAAAAGATGTTAAATGTTGGTCAGCTTTGTTTGTAGATGGTTGTAGATGGTGACACATCAAACAAAGTTCAGGTGTCTCCTCCCATATACAGTTTTTTAACCAACCTCCTTCCATATACAATTTTTTTAACCATCTGTTATATTTTCATAATGAACCATGTCTTATGTTCTTGCAATTTTAACAGTAAGAAAGGTTCCTCTTGTTTCTGGAATGTTTATGTTTTATAGTAAGAGCCGTCATTTCATCCATTGCATTACCACAACCAATCATGAAATTGGGATCACTATACGAAGATTTAATTAATTAATCATTCAACGGGCTCTTCTAAACTTTCTATGCTATTTCTTGATATATAAAATGATTTTTAGCTGCATTGTCCTCCCCGCCAATATTACATTGTGAGTGGTTTAATTTGCAACGTATTTTTTATTTTACTGTTTATATGTTTGTATCTTTTTATTACTTTTTATTTTACTATCGATGGATTGATGCGGTAAGTGTCCATCAATTCTAAAATACATATTAAAATTATAGAAATTAAATTTTAGTATGAAAAGAGAATTCTATTGATTTATTGTTTTTCTAAAATAAAAAATAGTAATTTTATTATTATAGAGTTGTAATTCATATATATATGAAATTAACTTGAATTATTATTTTTAATTTTATCAGAAGAAAATTCAATCTAAAATTAGTGAACTTGTTATTTTTAATAATATAATTTAAAATTTAATATATATATTTTTAATTTTTTTATATACAATATCAAATGAGGTTATAAAGCTCACTTATATTTCTACATACGTGAATTAAGCCCGCAAGTGCAATAGCTTACAAATTCATGTTTAATTTTTAAAAAAAAATAAAATATAATATTTAACCTTTAAATAATATTTTTTCTTCAAAAAATATGTCAAAAAGATCCTAAGGAACTAGCATGGCTTACAATTGCATGAATCTCTTGATATCTTTGTTACAAAATAAAAGGCTCAAACATATTTTCAAATTAAAATTTATGTCTTTTACAAGTTATATTCTAACATCAAAAGTAACTATCTTATTTCTCATATATATATATATATAACATAAATAAAATATTATTAAAAAAATTAACAAGTTTTTTAAAGTATAATTTTTTTTATCATTTCATGATGGTACTACGTAACACCTATATCTTATCAAGTCTTTGCCATTTTTGTTGTTGGACATCTCTCATATAATTACATATTTGATTAGAATATAGACTAAGCAAACTATCTATACTTTATAAATGTCCATATTGTAATGAATATTTTTACATCACTTGTTCATATTTAGAGCATTGTATTAACAAACAATTCTAGTTTCTTAATAGAAAAAGAATGTGTTTTTTAAATAAAAAATAAAAAATTAGATTTTGTATGAAGTAAGGTACATATATTATATATTTGAAATATAATTTATTAAATCTTACATATTAAAAGTATGAAATGGTATTATATTTATCCAAAATACTTTGAAAATATAGATAAAGCATCCAATATTATACACTTTAAAATAATTAATTATTTTTCCACTTTTTATATTTCACTTCTTCTTTCTTCAAATCAATCATAAAATATATTAATAATTTTCATTTATCTATCTCTTTATTTCAATAATAATGAAAGCTTATCCTAAATTTAACAATAAAATCTTTTACATATAAAAAATTTCTATTAAAACCATTTTTTTTATAGTTTATATGATAATTAAATTGATCTAACAGTAGTTACTATTTTCTATTACCTTATTCTATGGGATATTAGTTCTAAGGATTTTTACCTTTTCAACCCTTCAAGTTATAACTTCTTCATCTCATCATGAGACCCTCCCTTCTATTTAGTTTCAAGCATATATTGGCAACGTAACTTGTTCATATTAATATATCTTTCGGTGATTCTTTTAAAATGCATGGCCCCAAATGAGATAAAAACATAAAATGTTTGTATTTGCTACTATTCACAAAAATATTTTCCTCAATTAAAATATTTCAAACCTCATATTTCATGCTTCCCCACAAAATTATTCTACCTATAAGTAAAATTAAATTCGTGCCAAACTCTAAATTAGAACTACCGATTTTCATATGTACGTGTATCAATAACCTATTACTATTAAGCGGGGCGGGGGTCAATTATAAATAAGCTAAATATTATGGGTGAGATAGATTCATTTTTTAATCCGAATATTACTATTTGTTTTGGAGTTCTTACTCTAATTTTTATCATTTAAAAACATTTTTTTTTAATTAATTATATAAGAGACTCGATTAAAATATCTGATGATAAAATAAATAGTGTTCCTTTGCCTCGTGCTTTCTTAGTAGAAATAAATAGTGTTCCTTTGCCTCTTTTATCTTTTCTCATTTAATTTTTTTTCTTTTCTCATTTAAGTTTTTTTCATTATAAATTAGTGTTATATGGCTTGGACTGACCATGATGGTTGTAAGATTTCTGAAATTATTTACATCATCTCTTTTGTGGATAAATATGAATTTGTTCAACTTCATATCATGGATTGATAAGTATGAATAATATAAAGATCTTAATTTATATATTAGTTTTTAAATAATTATTTATTTATTTATTTTATAAAATATAATATATATAAATTTATATTTATTATAATAAAAATAATATACATGGAATATATATATATATATATATATATATATATATATATATATATATATATATATATATATATATTCTTATAAATAATTTATACCATTATGCTTCTTTTCTTTCTTTATGTTTTTTCGAGGGGGGTCGACGGTTTGTACATGATTAGTTCTTTATACATGTTTAGGAGATAAAGAAAACAATTTTATATGTATAATTAAATTTTCAACAATTTTAAAATTTAAAAAAAAAAAAGATTTTAATTGTAAAATGATTTATTCATATATTTATTTTACTCAAATAATTTATACAATTATATTTTAAGATTTTGTACATGTTTGGAAGTATATGTATGTATGTATGTATGTATGTATGTATGTATGTATGTATGTACGCATGTATGTATAAATACAAATAATTAAAATTTTAATTATTTAAAAACAATGCATTTTAGTTGTATAAATACTTAGTTTTATAAATATAAATAAATAAACATTTTTAATATATTTTTAAAATTTTGGTCATTAACAAATTTATATCTTATAATAATAATTTAAAATTAATCAAAAGTAAAAAATCCATAAAAATACTTTAAATCGTAATATTTTTTAATAAGATTTTCGATTATTCTTACAAATTTATAAGATACATTTTTATTGGTATATGTTTTCTGATAACGAATAATAAGAATAAATGGTCAGTCAACGTATCAAATTAAGAAAGATAATAAATATACGAAAACAGTTAATAAGTGTAAGAAGGAAAGACCACTATGAAACAACTCAAGGAAAACAAGAAACTTCTACCTCCCAAAGCCTTAATTACCAACTTCTAAAAAATCTTTCAAACACTAATCCAAAATTACTACTTAGAATTTTTTTGATGATGTCTAAACCCAAGTTAGAAACCATGACTTCTTTATGTTAGGAATAAGTCCATACATGTGCGAATAAATCTAATTTAAATATATAATGTATACTTATTAATGATTTATAGAGCAATTCTTATAATATTTTTAGGTGATATTAATTAAGAGATAATAAAGGTTGTTAGACAACCTACCTAAATATAATGTGAGGAGTTAGACAAGACGTTGTAGGAATTACATATACACGCCCACACACACATTCTTGATTAATAAAATATTGAAAATAATTTACTAACTTGTACTTGTACACACTCACATTTTGACTCTACCTTTATGAATTAGATAGATAAATGGATAATTAAATACTTAAATCCTATGTGAAATTTGTGTTATTATTTATTTATCTTATAAATACTTAAAACTGGTTCCTTGTAGATATGTAATTTTTTATAACATAGTTATTAGTAATCAAAGTGAATTGTTTGAGTGTACTTATATATGTTTTTATTTTTAAATTATATAATACTTTTTTTGGTGTAATTTTTTTTTAATTTTTAAATTAGTTGTTTCATTTTTAACTATTTTTCTTTCTCTCTCATTTATCACTATTTTTATGATTTTTTAATTTTTTTTTTAAATTATAGAAATATACATTTATAAATTACTTGGCTCATATTGTATACAATATTACAGTGAGCCTTTGTGATTCCTATTTTATGATTTGAATTCCTTCTAATCTTCATAATTTATCCATTCATTTTTTTGTGTGCATCGTTGTGTACCAATTGGTTTCTAATTAGAATTTTAAGAAGTCATTAACTACATGCTTTAATTTATAGAATATAGAGATGGAGGTGAGTTCAAATGTTCATCAATTTCCAGAAAACTTAGTAAAATTATATAAATAAATTTTAAGTAATAAAATAGAATATTGATCATTTATTATTTATTTTTGTTTTTAAAAAATATACATTATTTTAATAATAAATAACTCAAAGATAATGTTTTTATACACAATTAAAATTATATTAAAAAAAAAGTATATTTAATTGAACTGGAATTTTTAGGTTCCTTTTAAAATGAAAGCTAATCTTAAAACTAATCAAAATAGTTAGTTTTAATAAATTAAAAAAAATAATAATAAAATTAATAAATTTATAAATTTAGTATTTTTTAGAAACATTTTATTTTTAATACCACATCAAATGAACGTGAAGTGAATTAAATGAGTTTATTTGAAAATGTGTTGTGAAATTGAATGGATATAAAATTATAACATTCATTGAATGATTCAAAAATATTTTAAGCGTTTATTTATCTTAAATACTTTTTTGTTGTATAAATCATCATTTGGGACTACGTGGTGCATTCATTGGATTTTAGGCATTGAACATACACTATAATTTCAGTTATAAATATAAAATTTGTACAATCATATTATAGGCTTGATAATATTTATAATAATATTATAACTAATTTTATTTATCATTCTATGTGTTTGATTTGTAAGGGTTTTAGAGAATGAGTTTTATTTTCACTAATTTTTTTCAAAAGTGAGGATTTCAAAACTTTGAAATATAAATTTATATATTATCTTGATAATTATTATCACTCAAAACTTACACCTATAGTTATAAAGGGTTCTCACCTACCAGAGAGATATCCATTATCTCTCTATTGCAATGGTTGTTATCTCACTATAACAATGGGATCATGCAATAAGGTGTGGGGCTTTTGCACTCCTTAGGATGAACCTCTAGAGTAGGTTAATTTCCCTCTATTCTTTATGCATTTAGTTTCAAACCAATGGGAAAACCTACAAAGAGAATAATGAAATCTACAACTAACATTAAACCTAAACAATACTAGGGGAAAAGGGAGGGAAAAGGTAAGAGGTTGTTGAAAGCAAAAGGTGATGTACCAAGAATAGAGTGAACACTTGTACTACCTTGACAAACACTCTATAGTTTTCTAATAATGAGATAATATCACATAGATTCCACCATAGATACTCCAACTACATGAGTGTTTTGTATTGAGGCATGGGAACATAGTGCAACATTTATAGGGATGGATATTATCTACAATCAAAGCCTATACAAACCCAAGTGCATATATAATATAACTTATAATTATGTTCTTAGTTATTTAAAGAGGTGTTGGAAATGGAAAACAATGAAAGGGACAAAAATTGTCCATAGACAAAGATCAACAAACATAAAGCACACACATGATGTAGGAAGAATTAAGGAAGATGAAATCAAATCTCATTAAAGAGTAAGGTTGAACCAATAAAAACATTATTGGAGGGTGGATTTTGGTAGTGTAAGGGTGCCTAAAAATGTCCACAAATATACAATTAAAAAACAAGATTATATAGACCTAAAAAACTTGGTATAATAAATTCCCACCTACGGGCCGATAAGATCTTTGAATTTGAAGGTGGTGCTAAGGGATCTAGGTCAATGAGGAAGACTAAATCACCACACAATAATCATTTTAGACCAAACTCATAAAATTTAGGATGAAAATATAAATCTATAAGTAGTTAGAAGAATATTTGTGAATCTTTGCATGCACCTGAAACTAAAAGGAAATTAGGTTGTAAGAGGAGGTGGGTGTTAATATTCTAACACCTGATAGTTGCTTCCACCTTTAACCATATTGAATGCCTCAACCATCACTCAAATACCCAATTACCACTTGTACTCTACCTACCATTTGTTAGTCACTTGAATTCTCCTACTGATGTGAGAGCTATGCAAGATTTTCCTTAAATTATACCATGTCACCCTGCACACATGATGGAGATCATCACCCTATGCCTCTGAGAATCCTCGTGCACTTAAATTTGGATTGGTATTTTGTAGGCTATGCACCAAGTGATTTCATGGGAGAGTTTCTATTTTCCCATAACTATTGTGGTTTAGCTAGTTCTTCACTTTCCAACTTATGAATGGATTTGCGCTCATTGAGCACATTACTCTGTACAAGTTTTGATTATATGCACTTAGTTTATTTTATGATTTTTTAGGTTTGATTTTCCATTTTAGAGCTTTACTAATCTATGAAGAAATTAGTCTACAACCTAGATCATAGTGTGTAGATGATGCAATCTTAGGTAGATATTTTTGAGATTGGGTATAGGAATCCATCAGTTAAGCATAAGAGTATTTATGAAGAAGAGTTTAAGAAAAGTGAACCCTAAGCACATGTTTTTAACATGATTTTATATCCCATCCCTAATTTCTCTTTCGTTGCATGAAGTTTTTGGATACTATGTACATTAGCCCATGCATACTCATAGTTCTAAATTTTACATGGGATATGGAGACTATTTACATGTGGAATGTACTTCAAGTTAATATGTAAGTGTGACATGAGTGCTTGGTTGGGGCATGGATTAGTGCTAACTACTACCTTTGGTCTATCATACGAATAATCTGCACTGAATCCCATTTTTGTAAATTGTTATTGCATAGTGTAGAGGCCTTGTGCACAACATGCCTAGTGAGCTCTCAGTAGGTAAGATTACCTGTAGGGTTAACATTTATGGTGACCTATGTGGGTTATTTGCCTATTAAGTGGGAATCAAGTATCCTTGAAGTAACCCATTGGGCATCGATTCATTTAGAGATATTCATTCTTTGTCTCTTGAACACACTGGCCATGAACTTTTCTAGCCTTAAAATAAGCTGAGATTCATTCCATAAGAACCAAAAAATACCTATGATGAATGACACTTAGAGGAAATATGATCTATTTAAAGTTGAACATTATGCATAAGTTCTTGGATGAAAAAAATTATTTTAAAAAATAAAGTGCATGAGACATTTAGGGAAAGTAAAAAAATCTGATACTATTTACAAATATACATGATCAATAGAGGTAGTTTTTGAGATGAATCCCATTCACTAGGATGGAAAACTCTTCTCCATTTGGATTTGAAAGATGGAATACGTTGGCTTATTTATAAATGATTAAAGTATAAGAGCCACTCCATATAGTATCAAACTTAGTATGATTATTAACTTTCTTTTTATGTGCATCCCACTTGAGCACTATGTATCCCTCCTAGAAACTTCTATTAGTGGCCTTTTTATCAAATGTCCTCTTCATCTAGACATGCTAAAACTCCATAGTATACACATCTCGTATTCTAGTTTTTTTTAGCTCCATTAGCTTATCTAACCTCACTATGAAGTAATATCTTTCTATTAGTTCTAGTTTATGGGTGAGTTATAATGAAGGCAAATTAAAGGATATAGACAACTTGGCTTCCCTTCCATGGACTAGTATGAAGGGTGAATTTCCCAATACTCTTTTAGGCATGATCTGGTCAACCCAAAGGAATTTCTTGAGATTTATGTGAAAGGTTTGTTGATTATCTTCCATGCTCCTTTTTATAATGTGAATCAAATTTTTATTTATGGACTCAGCTAAACCATTAAATTTGGGGTAATATTTTGTGGATGTGCTTAGGTAGACGTTGTGCTTGGTGGCCCACTCATTAATATTAGTTCCAAAGAAATCCAATGCATTTTCAAATATAATGGTGGATGGATCAATAAATCTCATTATAATTCCATCATTTAAATCTACAATTGATGCCTCATTATCTCCTTAAGTGTCACTACCTTTATTCACATTGAAAATCATCTATAACTGTGAGAATATATATATGCCAACCACCTAATGATAGATTGATCATGCCAATTATGTCTAGGACCCATTAGTTAAAGGGTTGGTCATATTTTATTGGGTACAATCATAAATCTACAATCTTTTATTTGTTTATGAAGAGGGCACATTTTTTACAATTTTGTACTCATGGGTGTGTAGTTCTGAATACAGTCAACCAATAATAGCCATCTCCCATGGTTTTTATAGTAGCAGTCTTAGATGAATAATAACCTCTTAATATCTTATAGTGGAACTCTTAGAGAAATTTCCTCTCCTGGTATTGATCTATGCACCAAAAGAGGACTCCATTGAGGTCCTTTTATAAAATCATGCCATCAATAAGCAAATAAAAAAAATCACCTACAACCTAAATTTTTTGCACTGAGATTTACTTAGTCTAAGGGGATATGTGCCATTCTAAAGGAAGGTCCTCATATTTTTGGTCTAGCTTGATGGGGTACCTCCATCAACTGGTTAATCTTGACTCAACAAAAGGATTGCATTGTTCTATTTTTTTCAAACTCTTTGATAGTTATTTGCATATCCCTTTTCCTCACACTAGCTTGGTGACTTAGATGTCCAAATCATATTCCATCACCTTCATGATCCATCTATCCCTTTTATCATTAAGGTCCTTATTGGAGAAAAAATATGTAACACTTGTGTACAAAATCATGAGTTGGATCTTATTATTGGAGAGTATGTGTCTGAAAGTTTTGAGAAACCTTATGATTGTAAGGGCATGCTTCTCCATAAAGGTGTAGTAAATCTCATAATCCTTGCTCATCTGGATAAAAATAAGTGATAATTTTTTCCATATGATCATTGTTTTATTGTATAAGAATAGTTGAGATGCTTTTAGCTCCACCAAATTCATAAAGGGTAAAATCATTACTATAATCTAGGTTAATCAAAGTGTGATCTTCTATGATAGTGGGATTGGTGGACTAAAAACCACTTTTACCTTCATATATCAAACTCAATGTGGCCCCTTTCTTGAGCATTGTTGTGAGAGGGTTGGCTAGAGTAGTGAAATTAGGCATAAATCTTTTGACAAAATTTATCCTTCTCAAGAATATTTAGAGACTCCACTTACGACTTCAAAGAGAGGTACATAATAAATTTGACATTTGTAGATTAATTGTGAGTCTATATTTAGTAACAATGTGCCCATGTAGTGTACCATTATGGATAAAAAAGATGCACTTGTTTGGGTTCATAGAGATTCTTACTCCCAACACTAGTAAAATACCCACTCCAAATGGCCTATGTGATCCTCCAAATACTTGGAAAAGACAATTATATCATCAAGTTAGACCAAGATGATTTTGTTGATGATTTCCTTGAATGATATATCCATATCCCTTTAGAAGGTTTCCCCTACATTTCTCAATCTAAAAGGCATCCTCTAATATATGACGGTACCCAAATTAGTAGTGAATGCCATTTTATAGTGAGCACACTCCTACATAAGGACCTGGTTATAGCCTGAATAACCATCTAGCAGTGAAAACATTTTCGTTCATGTGACTATTTGCATAATCTATTCCATTATAAGGAGGAGGTAGTGATCTTTGAGGGAGGCCTTTTTTATGTCCTTTAAATCTATGTACACACATATCTTTCTATTCTTCTTTTGTACTGGGACAAAAATGGCCACCCATGAGGAATATTTGATTGGAAATATTATGTTGGTCTCATTGCATTTTTAGATGTCATTCCTCATTAAGGAATCAAACTTAGGTTGATGTTCATTTCTCTATTCTTGACTGGAATCATGTTGGGTCCTATCTCAATAGTGTGTTGATTTAATCCTAGGTCAAACTCACTAAGGTCTTTATAGCTCCATGTGAAGATATCATCATATTTATTGCTCAGTTTAGTAAACCTTTAAATTTTAGATGTGGATCATTCTCTTTTGGACTTTAAGAACTTATAGTCAGAGGTGGACACTTGAGAAAATACCTCATCTTTTACATTCATGCTTTACCTTTCACTTTTGAGCTGATCATTGGAGTTTAAAATGATTTTTAGCATGACAAACCCCTTAGGTAGTTTATTCCTCCTTAGTGTAATGATCTACTTATTATATTGGACTCAATGCTAGGATTTTTTATTGGTAGTAAACTCTATTTCATCCTATAAGAAGTTAATTATTGTTTCATCATTATGGAACACTTGTAAATTATTTAATTTTTTTGGGACTATTGCTATCACTAAGAGTCTCATGAATTGCTCAAATTCCTTCATTTCCTCACAAAGGATGTTATCTTATGCACCTATGGTTATGAGTCTATTTACATCAACATTCTACACTCTTGGTATGGAACATATGTCAAAGTCATAAAAATATTTGATCATCTCCCACACCCTATGTTTGTAAGCTTTTAGTAAGTTATTAGTAAGTTAGGATGATATACTTGGTGTTGTGATATACTTAAAATTCATGTATCTTACTTTTTTGTGAGTCCAAAAATTAATCCAAAAAATGGTATGGATTTTTTCAAGAGTCTAATTTATGAATAAAAGAGTGGTTGATTATGTGTTGGTCAATAATGGGACTTGAATTTTCCAAATCACACTAATTTGGCCTCAATCCAAAGTGAATTAGGTTGGTCACACATGAATGTGCATTAAATTATTTGAAATTTGCTTGTTCATAAGTTGATATGATGATTTTATGTTATTTTTGGCCATAAATCCTTTCAATCATAAATAAAAAGTTGTAAATTTATAGTTTTATGTTTGTACGTCCCTAATACGACTAATTATTCCCCAATCACACAACTTTGGAATGAATTAAAATTCATTCTATGTCATGGTGCATAAATGTACCTATGACTATCCATATTTTCCTTGGTCCCAAGTGCATATGGTGTGACTTTTTTTATTTTTTATTATAAGGGAAGTAATCTATGTAGGGGTCAAAATAGGAAGTCTATTTCCATATTCACACCACTTATGCCTAAATTGGAAGAGAAATATGATGATCATAGACTAATATCCCTAATAATTTTATATTAATCCTAGTTGTAAGTGGATATAGTGATTTGTGGTACTTTTTTCCTATAAGGTACCTAATCACAAGAATAATTAGAATAAATGGGTGGTTTGGTATGTGTGGGTCACCAATGAGACCTATGATTCCCCAATGCCACAACTTTGGCATGCATTCAAACTTCATTTGTATGACCATGCAAAAATGTGCTCCAAACTATTTGTGTTTAACTTATTCACTAATGAATATGTTATTATTGTGACTCTTTTGGCCTATAAGGGCCTAATGTAATGAAAAATCAATAGTAATGGGTGGTTGGCTATGCATTGGTTTATAACAAAAATACATACCTAAAAGTCCTAAAAATCTAAACAAGAAATCCATTAGGCCTAAAACCCTAAAAATGATTAATTTTCTAAAAATGGGAATTAGTTCCAAATTTTTACCTTGAAAACCATAGGTTCAATATTAAAATCTTAAAAATGTATTAGTATTAAAATATTGGATTTTAAAAACTATCTTTTCACTCATATTTCAAGAAGTTTTGAGCCTAATTCTATAAGATATAGATTGGACCTAATTTTGTATATTTAATGATATAAATATAAAATATAAGTTAGAATTTATTATATAAATGAAAAAAATTAAATATAAACTTATTCTTGATAATTATTTTAGTATCATACATAGCCTACCATTTGATTCTTCAACTTACACTGCTTCAAAACCTTATAAATTAAATATAATAGTAACAAGCATGTGTTATACATATACACAATACTATGTGTAACTAATATACTGTATATGTGCTACTATGTTTAATAGACCATTTTTATTAAAATAAGGTTTAGATACTAGACTTTGAATTTTACAATTCATGTTTTTATATCATCTTCAAATTTTATGTTTAGGACTCTCAAATAATGTATATAAATTTAGGTTTCTATTTATTCAAGAAAAAATGTCATCTTATTACCCTATTTATCCCACCCATATCCCTAAGCTTACATAATTTTCAAATTGTTATGTTTTTATTATGTTGACATATATATGTTTCATGAGTTGGTCATATTGGTAAATATTACAGAGTTAACTATAATTTATACACATTAGTCAGCTGGTGACTAGGTCACTACATGGAAATTGCATGAAAAAAATACCACAATCTTGAGATATTATCAAAAAGGTATATGCATCTAAAATCCCAACAAATGAGAGTCTATAGAGACAAGTGTAAATAAGAATTCATGTCAAAGTTTCATGGTCACAAGTCTCAAAAGTTAAGCAGTGTTTTACATTCTAACATGAACACAATGATGCATTGACACACCTAGGTGAGATATATATGCGAAATTTTATCCATATTCAAAGTATTATATTTTATTTAATTATCACTTATTTACTTTGGAGTGTTAAAATTGTATAAACCAACTTACTACCTAAATTTTTAGCGATCATATTCTGTTCAAAGCGTATAAGAGTTTCAAATAATAGAAGAAAAACAAAAATCAACTCATAAAACTAGTTTTAAATACACATAAATGAGGCATCTATAGGTGTAGGAAAGGTGGGTTAAGATGAAATAGTCATGCACACTCGGCTAAGACATTACCAAAATATCTTGGATAATATTATATTCCAAATGGGTTTCATCTTCATCAAAAGTGTATGCATAGGGTTTTAGTTCATATTTAGTGATTTGAGTAGTCACAATGCAGAGACAATTTTTTATATTGGATTGATACAAATATATTTAATATTTTAAATTAGTTAAATAGTAGAGATAAAAAAGTGTAAGGGATTATAATAATCTAGTGAGAAACAAAAATTATACGTCAACTAAGAGTGTATCTTATCCATTTTTCTCTAATTCTAAATATTGTAAGTAAAATCTATAAATATTTTTTAGGCATATTAGTATGATTATTTCTATAATTTACATAATCTAAATATTCATAATTTTATATTATTTATATCATATTGATCACAAAATAGAAGAAACAAATGGAGTTTGATTTAAACCCTGATCATCTTGAGTGTAGCTTGATTTTCCTATTCAATGTTTTTGAAATTTTTCTCATTCATAAAAATCATATCGTAGCTTATGAGTTATAGAAGGTCAAGAGTTATGAGCTAAAACACTATTTATGTGATAGAAAAAAATATTGATTTCATTTTAGGATTGTGATATTCCAATTTTTTAATAGTTTCACTTAGGTAACCAACCTTCAACATTTCAATTTTAATAGAATGTTATAATATCCATGACAAATATCAAATTATACAAACCACTCATGATCCTTCTGTATATAGTTACTTTGATTCATATATAAGTTCATGCTTAAATAACACATTTTCATGTCAAAATAAGGGATATAACATCCCTTGATCAATCTTGGACTTCGTAATATCCCTTATTTGTGTTTATATAATCATTTGCATATATTTAGAGTCACTAGAGTTTTTTCATTGCAATAGTATTTATAAGATACCATAAATCTTTAATCTATATATCGCATGTGTTATCACATATAAGCATGACATCAAATTCCAATCAGTCTTCTTTATTTATACTATAAGTATTGAATTTAGAATTTTTTTGAGAGTTTTTTGTCTCCACATCAATTTGGTATCATATCAAGTCTTGACACAAAAAATCCTTTGACAAAAATTCTAAATTCAATGCTTGAAACAAGAGGAAGGAATGAAGGCAAGTCTTAACAGGCTCACAACACATATATCATATTCATCAAAAGAAATTACAATAATTTCCACATTATCACATTTAAATCCTTAAACTTAAAATATATTTTCTTGCATAAACTTATAAATGAATACAACATGAACCACTATCCAAAACTAAGAAGGATTATCATCCTTTTAAATAAACACAAAAGCTAGAAAACACACTATTCATGGAGATTTATGCCATCCATCCACCATGAATACTAAAGATAAGATGGTAAGGTGGGATTACATGTAAATCCACTCAAATTATCCCACTTAGGCCCATGTTCATGAATTATAAACATCCCCACTTGAAATTTGGCATCCCACCTTCAAGAAAAGTTAAAAGTGAGTAGAGAATTCACTATTTACATAGTAAAGTTGTTCCCCACCTTCATAATCCACTAAAGCTTAATGTATCCTCCATTTTTTTCATGATTTATTTGTTCTTACATGAAATTTGTGCCATATCCACATAGGAAATCTTAAAGAGTAAAAAGTGGTGAGTAGGAATAGTGTCAAATAGTGACCACCATGACACTTAACCAAGTAAAACACATCATATAGACACTTTAACATAGGGAAACACATCATTACGACACATAATAAATTTGAATAGTGGTGCCACATCAAAACTTCATGTATATCTAGAAGATAATAGAGGGTGTCAAGATAACAGTTTAGTTTGTCAAAACTCAGTTGTACTTGTCTACATAACTTAGAAAATCCCAAATAAAGGCTAATAGGATAATGTTAAAATGGGAAAATTTGAAATAGAGATAAAAATGACATTATGAGGTTAGGATATGAGATTTTCCAAGTTGGATAGGATCAACAAAATCTATTTATCGAGTGTGAAAGTACACAAGATGAGCGAATAGAGATTTGATGTAATTTAGCTAAGAGAAGCTATGGACTAGTGGACATGAGTGTAAGAAGATAGAGTGTGAAGGTATGTGGAATGAGATGTGTGGATTATTAAGAGATATTTTTATATCCTAAAGGAATAAATAATGAATTCAAAATTCCTAGACAATAGATCTATGAAAGAGGAGGACATCAAATCAATAGTGAGAATTGAAAAAAAATGAAGATTGAGAAAAATTGAATGCATGAGTTTGTGTTGGAAGGTGGTAGAGCTTGGTCTAGAAAAGGATGAGATATAACCCATGCATCAATCTATGTTGTCACTACAGGAACAGGGTAAGTGCTCTAGTGTCTGCATTAGAATGTGAGGAGTCAAAATATTCCTCCTCATTCACTTCCAAATCCCATGAGGCCAACTAATAAAAATAAAAGGTATTCCATAATTGATCAAGTAAAATATACTCATGTTAATATTTATATCCTTGAAATACTAAAGGCATCATCCATGTACAAGGATATTATATATGATAATTTAAATTATATAAATTTTCAAAATTGAATAAAGTGTACATATTTTTATTATATTATCAATACATTAAGTAATGGAAATGAAATGATTTCTTTTGAAAAATATGTTTTTCGTACCAAACATACAATAGAGAAAAATATCCCCTTGTTCATTCAATCCAAATTAAAAATTATGATTTTAAAATGTGTATTAATAGATAATGGATCACAAATGAACATATGAAACATAAATCTCATAAAAACATTATGGTTCATTATGGATAATATTTTAAAAAAAACACAAAATCATAAAAAAATATTGATAACATCCCATTTCATGTGCTTAAATCATTGTCAATAGATGTGAAAAAAAATCCAAGACATTGATTACCCTATTTTGGGTTATTTCTAATCATTTATGTTATAGCTTACTATTATGGTGACATTGGACATATTATATGGAATAAGTACCATATACACTACACAAATGATTAAAATCAGAGATAATGGACACTTTTAAACATTTCCTACATTTAATAATCCATTTATATATTGGTATAAGATAAAACCTAACAATGAATGAGTTTCACAATAATTTATATGAATTGTTCCATTGTTCCTTAATTGTATCTTATCTCAACATATAAAATCCATACATTTAAGGATAGAGAATTAATTAATGAAAAAGACAAGGATCCATTTATGTATGTATTTACCAAATAATATCAAATAAAGATAGTAAATTCATGTTGATAAACCCAAATAGAACTACACACACACACACACACACACACACACATCTTACGTTATTAGTTAAGTCTTAAAATAAACATTAGATAATCAAATATTATGATAGCGATGATGGTGGTGGTGGTGGTGGTGGTGGTGGTGGTGGTGGTGGTGATGGTGATGGTGATGGTGATGGTGATGGTGATGGTGATGGTGATGGTGATGTTGATGGTGATGTTGATGGTGATGGTGATGGTGATGGTGATGGTGATGGTGATGGTGATGGTGATGGTGATGGTGATGGTGATGGTGATGGTGATGGTGATGGTGATGGTGATGGTGGTGGTGGTGGTGATGGTGGTGGTGGTGGTGGTGATGTGGTGGTGGTGGTGGTGGTGATGGTGGTGGTGATGGTGGTCATGCTAGTGATGGTGATGTTGATGGTGATGGTGATGGTGATGGTGATGGTGATGGTGATGGTGATGGTGATGGTGATGATGATGATGATGATGATGATGATGATGATGAAATAAAATGGAATATAAATTATTATTTTGGACAACTAAATTTTACATCTATAGATCTAGATGACTATTTATCTCATAATATGATTATAACTATCAATCTTGGAGGTTATTTGGATCAGTCATTCACAAATAATATTATAACTCAAAATTCCCTTCTCAAAAATTATATAAAATAAATAAAGGAAAGGCAAAAAATTAAGATATTCAAAATGTTTAGAATAAGTTTTAAGATATTAGATTACAAAATCATATCCTTATGATAATTTCACGATTAAGGTAGATGTTTTTAAAATCAAGCATGACTTGGCAACAAGAAAAACTTTCCATTATGATGTGTACAAAATTTTACGAGCAAAATTCAACAAAAATGTGGATTTTATGGATTCAAAGCATTAAATTAAATTATAAGTAAAAATAATTAAATATAAAACAAACATCATGTTACAAATGTTAATTAACAAATAAATGATTATGTTACCTACTAGTAGCTATAGTGGTATGAAAAATTTATCACATCAATAAGTAAAATCATAATTTGACTATAATATAATCAATATGAATGGAAAAAATAATTGTGTAGCATTACAAAAATTAATCCATATGTATACTTGAATAGAATTTCTAGGCATGAAATAAATAACTTTTTCCTTTAAAATAATAAAATCATAAGTATAGGAATAAATTAATCCTTAAATTTTTATAACCAATAGGGATTCCTAATACAACATAGTATAGAGGTAGACAATGTGAAAATTTCAAGCATCGATAAAAGACATTTTTAGTATGGAGATTTTCATTGAGAGTGTGTATTGACAATAAGTTCATGTTAATATCAAAGAAGAGTTAAAAAATGTACAACACTATTTTTATGAAGTCTAGGTCATGGTAAAAATTAATTAAAACATCTCATAAAATGTGAGGAATAAATATTACATATCACATTATGAGTATTAGATGGCCTAAACATTTATGGAAAAAATTATTTTTTATGTACATGACATAAATCAAAAGATACATTAGGGAGACATCATTATAAAAAATAGATGAAAAAGTTGATGAAACTATTAAGCTCATTAAATTTAGATTTGAAGATAATACAATCAAAAAATTACATGATGGAAATGATGAAAATCATAAAATTAGACATCTAAGAACAAGTATATATCTTGTATTTATTAATATAGATAATGGACATCTACATATATATATATATATATATATATATATATATATATATATATATATATATATATATATATATATATATATATAGTAAAAAGATGCAACAAATATTAATAAAATATTATAATGTGTAAAGGGAAAGGTGAAGTTCTAATAAAATTAATGTTGTGACAAAAATAATGATGATGATATACAGGGATTTGACTTGATTCTATATTCATGACAAAAATTATTATATTAATAATGTACCAATTGATTATCCTCATCCCTTGGATGTACTAATAGGCCCATACATTTAAAATAAATCATATTAGAAAAATATTTTTTTAAAATTTTAAAAAAAAACATAGGACATGATATTTACATATTTTATTCATTTCTAGATTGATTTATGTTATTTATCTTATGTTTGTTAGGGTAAACATAATTTTCATACACATATACATTTCATCATATATATGAGTGAGATTTAGGATAATAGGTTATTAATTACTCATGGATGTATAGATGTGGACCATTTATATACCTAAGAGCCATGTTGACATCGTGGGAGGATCATTTTAAATTTTACATTAGTATAGGTTATATCTTGTTATGTGTTTTCCATTTATCATGTGGAGCTACATTTAATGTTAGAATATTCTTTTATCTTTATTATCTTCTTTATAGTGTTACATTTCATTGATATGATTATTTTATATCTTATGATATTGATATACATTGATAGTTTACACTATTTGACTTGTTAGATGCTTCATTCTTACAATTTCATTTTCATATAAGCAAACCATTATTGTTATTATTTCTTTGATTTTTTCCTTATTTTTTATATTTATTTGACTAAGTGATTTATTGAATGAATCTTTCATCCTCTAGATATTTCCTTATTTTATGGAATTACTTAATTGACTGTGTTATTATATGCATATTTATTTGGCCCTCTCTTTCTTTTGTTAATTTTAATTGAATGAGCACGTCACTATTTTAGTTTTCATTTGTTAGGATCTTTCATTATGTTCTAATTTTCATTATTTTACTGTATATTTTATGACTCTTCATTTCTTGGCTCATACCTTATTTTATGGCACTGCTTGATTGAGTGTATATTAATATGAATAATTATTTTCATGGCTCTGTTTTTTTGTATGACATTTGATTTCCTATTATGTGTGTCTCTTCCATATTAATATGAATATTTAATTTTATGTCTATGAAATTATGTGCATATGAGTAAATAAATACAACATTTTATGTATAAATTTTGTTGATGTGATCCATATCACACACCTTTCTATTTGTATCTTGTGTCATGATATAAATCACGTACCTTTTTACATAGATTACTATTCACTACTTATCTATGAGATAATTACTAATATATTATTAATGATATATTTATCCTTACATGACCCTTGTATGCCTTAAGATACATATTTAATACATGTTTTGATGATATACTAATCGTAAAATGACATATTCTCTACATTTTAGCACATGATTCAAATTTTTAGATATAACTATATAAAATTACATGTAAAACTATTTTGTCTTGAAATAAGTAGTTTTTAGGATACATTTGTCTCCACAAAATGGGGAATATTAGTTGTCTTGTCATAGATATTCAAGTCTACATACAGATATAATTCTTTTTTTATATATATTACATGATTCAGAGGGATCAAATTGGGTAATATTATTGGTTTGATCAAAACTATAGGAGAATTATTTGAAGATTGAGGTAGAATTCAAGGGAATATCTAATGCATATGCAGACATTATACACACATTTTATTATTACATGAGTGAAAAGTTATTATATTTATGATATTTAAGATAAAATAGCATTTACATTCTATATACTTATATATGATATTGATACAATTCATCAATCTGTTGGGCATTAAAAGTTTTTATGCACACACTATTGCAAATTTCATTTTTTCAAGTTTGTAATAAAGGTAATTAAGGTAAAATTTTGAGTATATAAGTCTATATTTAATGGTTATATTATAATACATATAAGAATTAATATTGGGTGGCATCCTTCCATATTAATGTTAAATAAGTAGTGTAGTTATGATTATGTATCAATCAATAGCCTTGCACAACTCCATCATGAATACTAGTGAATTTATTTTCTCCATGCATGGTTTGATCAAAGGAAAATTACTTTTGGCTTAACAACCCCATGAAATTATACATTAAACCATAAATAATTAAATATCTAGTTATTATCAAGGAGTAATAAACTTTAACAATTCATAGGTTAGTATGGTTCACCTACTTACAAGTGTATTCCCTCCAGGCTCTAAAATTTTCAAATGGTTAATTAATTTAAATTATTTAATATTTCACATTATATATGGTTATTAGTTTTTACATGTATTATTCTACCTTTAAAATGACCAAGATGCACACTAATCCTTCTCCCAAAGCCAATGTATTCATGCATGATAGAAAATAATCTATTTATCATTTTACTCTATAAATATTTCTTTGTTTAATACTAAAATAAAAGGAGGGGGTGGTTAGACATTAAAATAACATATTATAAACTTTTATATGTCAATATTAATTTATATTTACCTTTCATAGCTTGTGCATACACATATGTATCTTACACACCCTTCTCTCCTATTCATTAAGCCTTTATGTGCCCAACCTTAGAAAGTTTCTATCAGTAACCTAGAATATTTCCATATTATATGTGTAATATTATTATTATATTTATTATCTTGTATCTTGATAATCAATTTTGTCATTATAGATAGCTTCATCCATAGTTATATGGCTATACATTTACAATATTATCCACCTCTATTAGACTTTAATATTTGCCAATAAATTATCATTTTCATAATTTGAATCATATTCAAGTGTAAAACAACATGTTTTTCATGTTGGTTGTGTTGGTTCCCTATTGTTCACCTCTTGAACTGATCCTTGCACACTTCGGTAGTATGGCAAACAAATATAAAAAAACTTAGAATTATGTCATTATATCTGAGGAAAGGTTTAGCATTAAGATGGATTAAATGTAGATAATGATTGGAAGGTACCAATAGAGGGTATGGTTATATCTTTGCTAATTTTATCTCTACTTGAACCAATGTGAGAGGACTTAAGGTGTAGGTTTATTACATGGAGGTATATTACTATTCAATCTCCATGCGGATTATTGGCACACATAAAACACAAATCTGATTAGAACATAACCAAGTTTTCATATTCAACAAGGGCTAGGAAAATTCACTAAATAAGACACAAGCTACTAAATATAGATGGTAAAGTTATTTCAAACTTAATTTAATAAATAAACTTTCAAAAACTCAAGACCAAATAGGATATTTTAATGTTAGGTTTCAAAGAACCAAAAAATGATACATTTTATATATGCAATTATTATCCATCTATGAGAAAATAATATTCAAAATATGTAACACGGTGTGTTATTTGTAGGGTAGGGTAGGTATGATAAGTTAGGTATATAAAATAGTGGTGTGGTGTTTTTAAAACAAAAGGACTTTTTTCAATAGGCATCACATCATTCATTTATAACAAGTGTAGAATATTGAAAGACAAGCTAAGTAAATTATCATGAATAAGTTTCATACTTTATTATTAATACATTACAAATATTTAGATAATATTTGAAACCTTTAAGCATACACTACAAGTAGAGATTCAAATATTTTCTCTTATCAAATCCATAAACCCAAGGGCATATTTAAAAGATTATCAACATCACACTTCCAAATCATAATGTAGAAAGAAATTTACAATCTAGATCTATGCCTAAAATAAATGCCATTGTTAAGCATAAAACTAAATACCCATTCAACAAAGCATAAAGAATATATTATTGCATTCTAATGATAATATACAATAGAAATCATAGCTAGTTTTTATTGAAAGTAAATCTTACATACATCATTGCTTAGAATGATAACATGGCAGAAGCATGGTGAGTTTGATTTTGAATAGAGGAGACATATGAATGCTCTAAGAGATTGATAATGGTTGTACAACTACAACCACCTTATAAAAAGAGAAAAAATAAACATAAAAATGATCCCAAAATTTTAAATGAGCGTGTAAGACCTATGAAAAACCACCAATCTTTGAAAAGAGGACAAACCCTCTTTTTATATAACTCTTTCAACTAGAATATTCCTCTGAGATGCTCCAACTAGAAGATACACTTGATAATTCTTAGAAGCTCATTCCTTACAATAAAATCATTTTAGTAACTACCTATCCATGTGATGATGAGATTTGATAACAAACCTTTGATATCCTTGGTTAGAAATGCATTTTACTTGCGTTTGAGGGAGAATATACCCTTAGGATCAAAACAAACTCCTTGTCTTCTTATCAAACTGCTTGGCCATGCCTTCAAATAATCATTTGCATATTTGGAAATTTGTTGCCAACTATCCTTCTCCTTTTACAACCCAAATAATGTCCCTTTCCTTGTCATGATGCCATTATATTGAAATGTAGGATCTATGGCCATTGGAATGATATGATTTTAATGGCTCGCCTTAGCCTCACAAACCTTATAGCATTTCTCTTCCATGGAGGTGTTTGAAATAACAAAAATATTTGAAATGGAAGATTTAGCTTATATTTTACCTTTTTCACCTTTTGACTTCAACATGCCTTTTTCTTTTTCCATTTTTCCTTTTAAGGGTTGCTACCAAACTTTATAATGCTTAAGTGCAATATTTTATTCCTTTTTACCTCATGTGAAACTTTAGCTCCTATTTACAATTTTCCACCTCCTTTTCCTAATCAGATTTTGGACCCCTACTAAAAATTTGAAAATTTATATAAATATGGAAGTTAAATTCAAATTTATAATTTATAATTTTGTAACTTACAATCTAGAGTTGTAGTTTCCCTTAGAAGTTTTGTTGTAGACTAGGGAACTTCATATGCTATTTGTAATTTACAAAAATGTAAAATTACATCTGGCATTGAAAGTTATGCTTCTACATTTTGACATCATGCAAACTTGTAGGTGGTGGATATATGAGTAGAATTGTCAAATTGCACATTTAAAAAAAATAAAAATTGAATCCCTCCTTGAAATCTCCTACAAGCCTTCATTTGAGACTTCTTCCAGCTCGTTTGACATTTACTGGTCCTTGCTACCTATTTTGAGGCTCTTTAGCATAACCTTGAGAACCATAGCCAACACCCTACTTTCAAAAGTATTATATTATGTAGGAGATTTAGGATTTGTCCTTGTGTTTTTAACTTTATCCTTAGAATAGAATTATTACATGTAGATAATCTTCTTAGAGGTAGTAGAACTAAAATTATGCTTTTTTGTAGGCTTGAAAGTCAAAATAATAAGATCCTCTTTGTTATTACTCTTTATTACAAGAATCTTTAATACTTATAAATCCTTTTCCCCAATGCTTCGAAACCTCATTTCTCTAATTTAAATATTCTTCCCTTTGATTTAGTAACCTCTTCCCTTCAATAAATTTGTCTTGTCCATATTGCATTCTTTTCTCCTAATGAATCATATTCTTTATTTTAATGTAAATATATATCTTATGAGTATCAAACTCAAACTTGAAGGATTTACAGTCTCTTCTTAGATAATTTTCAATAGCTTCAATATCCAACAATGTTTAGTGGGTAACTCTGTGCATCTCTTAACCAAGTTCTCCTTTGTATCAAAAAGATCAATGGGTGCCCTCTTGGGGACAAAAAGTATGGCCTTGAATAAAAAAATGATTTACCTCCAAGTTTTCCTCCCATTCATTCATGAGGGATTTTTAAAACATTGAATATTCATTCTTAGTAATCTCCTCAAGGTTTTGCATCTAGATGGGTTTCTATTTGATAACCAGAGACCACTCATGGGATACTTCCTTCACCTTTTTGCCTCTTCCATGTATCTAATCCTATAGCCTCTTGATCACCATGTGGATTATGTTTCCATTAATGGAATTTCCACTTTACCAACTATAATCACATGACATAAGTTTTTAACTTTGAATGTTCCTTTCAAGTATGTGGGGTTTGAAATTTTAGGAAAAAAATTGCAAGTTTACAAACTTGCATATCGTGATTTTTTTTCCTACTATAATTTCTACTATATTTTATTGTGAGACTCTTCACATGTTAAATGGCTTTATTATAGGTTCCAGAAACTATCCTATATTTTACAATCTTCAAACGTGATTTTAAAAGATGCATTTTCAATGACTAATTTTGCCATGTTATCAACACTTATTACTATAGATTTTGGGTTATTAGATGCAATTTACACATTGTTTTTTTAAATGAATTTTTAAAGTTATTTTCATGCTAAAATCCACATGGGGATTTGGATATTAGAAAGTAAATTATATCTTCTTAATTTTCAAATTTGCATTTGCATTGAGAATTTTTGTCGACGCCCCACACATTATCTTCTATATAGACACCCAGCTACTTAAAACTTTATTTTGTTATATGATTATTCCTCCACATGGGTAGGTCATAAATTTTGGAGTGAGAAAAAATACTCACATGGCCTCTTTGATAAATCCCATGTTATATGCCTTCGTGACTAGCTTGCACATTGAAATCTACCTCTTTGACTTGAGTTATAGGTTAGAGAGTTTTATATGTAATTTTCAACTTGAAAATTCAAAACATGATTTTTCCATGTTAATTTTTCACCACAATTGTCTACCAAGAATGGGAACATGGGAAGCATTTTACAACTTTGAAATATGTAAAAATTGTAATTTCTCTTAAAATCTCCATTGACCCCTACTTAAAGCTTTTCAATGTGCCCCTTGAATTTTTAACATGGATTTTGTAACTTCTATAAATGGTTTGGGATTAAACATTTATGTTCTCCCTTTATCCTTCCATGTGGAGAATGAAGACCAAGTTAAGGCCCCCTGAAATATTATTTGTTGTAATTTAGCATTAATTTTTCTTCAAATATTTTCCCTTTATTCTCTTTACAGGCTTAGGAGATTGATCCACACTTTAAAACTTGCTTTTTAACAATTTTTCATAGTTTGTTTTCCCCAGCCAAAAGCCCCACTAGATTTTTTACCCAAATGCAATTTGGAATAATGTAAACCTGTATTTAACCTTAGAAATTCCACCACTTCTAAGCTTTTCATAGATGGAAAACATCATACTCAATATTATTTGATCTTCTTGGCTTTAAATTTTTACCATGGACCTTGTAATTCCACTTAAAATAAAAAAAATTTAAACATTAGCCAAAACTAAGATTACATGGTTTTTTTAAAAGGTGGTAGTAGGATTTCTATAACTTGATTGTAAAGGCAGAGTTTCATAACCCAAGTACACATTTTTGAATTGAGGGTAACAATTAAACATTCAAGCACTAATTTCCTGACCACAAGGAAAAAATTGCTATGTGCGAGTTTGGGCACTAACATTAGATCTTGTCTAGGGATGTATACCCCCTATAGGTGGGTAAATAACTATAACAAAAAATACTAGGTGCTAATTCCTTGGGCCACAGAGTGAAAATTTCAAAATTTTCTTAAAAAACAACCATGGAATCTCAAATAGACAAAGGTAGACCAACAAAACACAATCAAGAGGATCTAAAAATGAATAGACAACAAAAAACACAAAAAATAAATATACAAATAAGGCCTAACATAGAGGGGAAACAAAGAAACTAAAATATACACTATACATTATTGTATATAGTCATAAACTCATTCAAGGAAGTGTTTCAGATGTCTACCATTAACTGGCATCTCTAATATCCCACCATCACTTAATTTCTTTAAATTTTATAGTAACTTGGTGGCCAAGATAAGGCCAATAAATCTTTTATTTTACCTAAAAGGTTTGATTCTAGGTTGTAATGGGATTTTATGTTGAAACAAATCCTTTCTACATGATTTCAATTCTAGATAAGACCAAGCCAAGAAATCTTGGTACTTCTTCATTAGCTATATATAGGCTTGTTTTTATTTTTAAATATTGTCAGTACCAATAAAGAGTGCCTCATATTCATCAATGGTTTTAGTGCAATCAAAAAATAGCTTGAAATAGAACTGAAAATATTTTTCATTAGGGATATAGAATACAAACCCCACTCCAATTCTAATATTGGAGCAAGCCCCATCAAAAGACATATTCCAAACATTATCTTCAATTTCAAACCTAGCATCAAGAATAATAGATTTTTCAACAACATCCACATTCTCAATGAGAGTACCTAGTTCCACATCCATGTACAACACCTCATCTAGAGCTTGTTTTAGATCTTCAAGTACATGCAACATCTTAGGATCTATATGATGTTTGACCATCTTACCATCAAAATAAATTGTGGTATAATAAATATCTATTTTCACATTACCGCCCATGATAGCAACCCAATTTCATGATAGTAGCACCCCCTACTTAGGTGGGTATTCCATAACTACCACATCTATATTTAGGAACTTACTTGGATGCATAAGAAATTATACTATTAATATTTTGAATTGTCCAATAACTGGCACCTCTCTTGAATCCATGGCATAACACTTACCAAAATCTAATTTTATATACATCTAAGTTCACTAAGGACACCCAAGCGCATCACATTGTAATAAGATCTAAAATCAAACATACAATTGTGAACAATCAATCCATTAATAAGCCGGGTTGTATTTAAGAGGGGTCAACATCTAGTTGACTCTCTACTAATGTAGTCCCTAAATAAACCTCTAGAACTAGTTCAACAACCTCATCTTACTTTTCATCATATTTTATGGGTACTTGGGGTGAATTGATCTCATTTGTAATTATACTCTCAACAAATTCCAAATATTCAAATGCCCTCTTTCTATGTTTAGTTTTAATATCAATTCAATAAGTTTCATGATAATTTTCAGTTAGTTCAATTCTTGGGAAATATCACACATGCTATACGAAAGAAGGGGCATATTTGGAATGATGGTGAGAACACTTTTAGTTGGAATACAGTCATTCAAATTCATAGGTGGAATGAGTGAGGACAAATGAATTTCTCACAATATTTTTCAAGCGTGGATTTCATCTTACATCACTCATTCCCTTAGGAATACTTGATAAAATGGGTTCTCTATTCTTGGTTAGAGTACCTCTTTATTTAACAATTTTTGAAATAAGTGTTAGCTTGGAAGGAATAAGGACTATTGTAGTTTTTTTAAACTCTTTACATGCACCTTCTACCCTTGTATTTCTAGGGGTAGTATCTTAAATATCATTACCTTGTAACCTACTTGTAGATTATATTCTTTCTCTCGAGAAACTATTGCATTTATTATTAGTTATCTATCCTCAACTGAAAGAATTACCCCATAATATTTATTAGCCATCATCGATCTTAATAATTAGAATATATGATTATTTAATTCATATGCTTGTGTCATTTTAACATCATAAATAAAATCTAATGTTGGGACACGTACCTTTTTACTATACTCTAAAACTAATCAACTGGTGTAGCACTCAATAATTTTATGGAGGCAAACATTTTACTTCAAGAGATTTGATAATCAAACATAAAAATATCATCATATTTAGATGAAGACTCATGTTCTTCTGCATCTTCATCAAACCATTCATAATTATCACGATGAGGATAAGGGAGAGGAAGCACATATCATAACAATCAATGTCAAGGTCACAATTTATAGCATTTACCTTGGCATTCAATAGATCAAGAACTTCCTCTCCATCCCCTTTATTCTAATTTATATCATTTTTGGAAGGTCTCTTCATTCTATCATTATCTTGAATGTGTAAATAAATTCTACCTTGTGTTTGATTTTGATTATGATTTCTCTCATATTTTGAAGATCCATGAGGAACCCCCTTCGTATCTATAGCCAACTTGTATGACATTTCCTTGACAAGAGTTTCCAATGTCTTTACGATTTCCTCAAGGTTGGTTGCCTTAGTGGATTGAGGTTTATAGGATTAATGAATTTTACATCAAGGCTTTACTATAGCATTTATGTTATTTTCAATTTAGATGGTCATATTAAATGTTAGTCTCAGTTTTATGGGAGCCTTATCCCTCAAGTAGTATGCATCCTTCTTGTCATATGCATCATAATATTTAATCAAGTAAGTTATATAACTATGTCTAATATTCTTAGGTAGCCTCATGATGGTCTTTTTGAACCTTGTATTAAAATCCTTCACACACCCATCAAGCTTCTTTTTAATGTTTTCAAACTTTGCAAGAAGGAACCTAGGATCAATTATATCACCATAATGAATTTTGAAAACATTCTTCATTTCTTCCTATGAATCAATGAATCCACAAAATAAGGGAATTAAACTACTCACAAGCATCTTCTTCCAAAGTGTGAAAAAAAACTTAATATAAACATCCTCATAATCTTCAATGATAATGTGAAATCCTTCAAATTTTGATCATGAATAACTACATTACTCCCTTGAAATCTAGGAAGGTGATTCCTTACTTTATTTAGAATTTTATAGGGGTAACCTTTTATTTCATCAAAACTAATTGGTCTAAATCTCACAATACAAAATGTAATATGTCCATTCCCATCCTAATCTCTATGAATCATGATTAGGTCAATGGTGGGTTCAAGATCAAATCGTAAAGGGTTATGAGGGGGTGAGTGAGGTGGACTTGGGGGATCAAAATTAGGAGGAGATTCAGCTAGTTGAGAAAGTGTTGGGTAATAAATTAGACTATATGGTTCTGATTGATTAAAAAAATATGATAATATTTAATAATAGGAAGTTCTAAATATAAAATTTTAGGTGTGCCAAAATCTTGATAGTCTAAACACTCCTTTGCATCAAAATTCCATCCTTTAATTGGCCTCCAAACTTGTCTCCTTCCTATTTGATGAACACTTAAGGGTGAGACAAGATTCTTTGATGAGTCATTTTTAACGGATGATCTCATTCCTTCCATCTTTGAAATCAAAAGAACACTCAAAGTTGAAGATATTTCAAATGGGCATTAATCTTTCTTAAAACTAGATCTAATGTTGGAGTCACCACTAGAATAAAATTTATAAAATTTAATAGATTACAAATATGTTATGATACATAATGCAATCATACTTTACGAAAGTTAGTGATGAGGTACAAAATTAAAGACACTAAAACTTTTAGATTCATTTTTAAGATTAAAAAACCTTAGAATAATAAAAAATAATCATCTCTTTATGATAACTTCAGTAGATGTTAGTTCATCAAATATTTAAAGTCCCTAGTAATGGCACCAGTAGAGTGTTGCATAGTTGACATCCCAAAGTAGTAAAGCATACTTAATTAATATCAAATTTAAAAAACATGAGATAAAATGAGTAACCTTTATATGAAACTAATCATCTTACGTTATTGTATTAAAATTTTCTTGACAGAGAACCTAAGAACATGAAAAAATATATCCCTTTGCAAGAATCCCTAGAAACATGAGTGATAAGGATTTGTCCCTAATAATGGTGCCAATAGAGTGTTAATTCCCATTTATATACCTCTTCAAATCAACCTTGAAATCCTAGGTAGTATGGCAAACAAAGATGAAAAACATAGAATTATGTCATTATATCTAAGGAAGGGTTTAGCATCAGGATGGACTGAACACAAAGAATGACTTGAAGGTATAGACAGATAGTATGGTTAGTTCCTTGATACATCTAGCTCTACCTAAACCAAGGTGAGATTACCTAAGTGGTACCTTGATCTCATTGATTAATACTAGATTTCAATCTCCATGGGGATTATTGACACACACAAAACAAAACTTTGACTAGAAGATAGGAAAGTTTTCATAGTCCACTTGGGAAGAATTGTCATATAGGCTAGAAAAATGCTCTAAACTAGATACAAACTAATAAAGATAAATGGGAATGTTATTATAAACTTTATTTTAAAATAAAATTTCAACAACTTAGAGCCAAATGGGAGATTATAATGCTAGGCTTCAAAGAATAAAACATAGATACATTTTAGGTATGCAATACTTATACCTATGTAGAAAAATAATACTCAAAAATATGTAACATGGTTTATTACCTTGTAGGGTACGGCATGTAGGATGAGTTAGGTATATAAGAGAGTGGTTTTTGGGTTTTCAAACAGTATAAATTCTTTCAACAAGAATGACATCATTCATTTGTAACAAATGTAGAAGACTAAAGACAAGGAAATTATTATGAATAAGTTGCATCCATTAGTGAAAATACAATGTAAATATTTAGATGATCTTTGAAACCCTAAAGCATACACTACAAGTAGATATTCAAGTAATTTATCCTATAAAATCCATAAACTAAAGTCATACTAAAATTTTTATCAAGTACACATTTCTAAATGACAATGTAGAAAGGAATTTACAACCTAGATCTATGCCCAAAATAACTACCATTGATTAGAATAAAACTAAATACCCAATTAGTAGAGCATAAAAAATATATTACTAGATTTCATTGATAAGATACAACATAGATATTTTTCATTAACTTTGAAGTAAATATTACATACATCATTATTTAGAATGCTAACATAGGAGAAGCTAATTTGGGAGGATCTATGTTTCACTCTAAAATAGAAGCCATCAAATTGCATATTGATCATTGGCACAACATAGAGATCATCAAGATAATCTTGATGCAATTTGAATGGGTCAATTTTGAGCTTTTATGTGCAATATATCACACGTTGAAGTCTCTAGATCAAATAGGGAAATAAAGGTGACACAGTGTGATGTGGCATAACACTAACACACCAAGAGGACCAATAATGTGATGGGTGCTTGGAACTAAGTTAATGTAAAAAAATTAGGTTTGGTTTTTATACTTCATCTTTGACCAGTGTAAAAGTCTAACTATAGGGACCGTAGTTGGTGGAGTCCACTTTTTTTATGGAGGGGGGCCCTATCACTGACATAGCTATGGAGCATTCAATTAGACATCAACAAGTGTCAGAATGGAAGTGGTACACATGGTGAGTCCTCAAGTCACCACATAGATTTCCACCACTTTATTATTTCATGGTCAAATTTTAGTAATAGTCTCCTAGTGACTATATTTTTATGTAATTATTTATCATGCTGGATGACCATCGAAAGTTCCATGCCAACTAAACATTCTAATTTAC
Organism: Torreya grandis; assembly: GCA_037957365.1. Classification (NCBI taxonomy): domain Eukaryota; kingdom Viridiplantae; phylum Streptophyta; class Pinopsida; order Cupressales; family Taxaceae; genus Torreya; species Torreya grandis. The sequence continues at coordinate 773,538 of JARHVA010006451.1, read as the reverse complement.
CATGACCGAGACATTTATTAGAAGACAAGTTTTCCACATTCAATGCCAAGATTAGATTTTGTATATCCAAGATTGGATCAAGCCACCACCAACCATATTGAGCCTTTTCCAACAAAGCCATGGTCAAAAACATAAATCATGGAGATCAAAGCCTATATAGGACAAAACACGTTATCATTTACTAATTGTGTGACAAAGGATTACTATTGATCTCAAAAGCATAGCCAATGGTTTTTAACTGTGAACATTTTGTGTAAAAGGATAATACTCCAACTACTACACTTGTAACTCAAAGCACTACATAAAGTGCTCAAATTTGTATTTTAAGACATGATTTTTTATGAAGACCAAGCATGCATAAAGTGTTTTTGGAGACTTAAAAATTATTTTAAGAGACTCAAGCTTGTAATTGGGTTTGAGAGTATAATTATGGTAGAATTAAAGCTCAAGAAGATGATTTGTAAGACTTCTAAGGGATTTTTAAGTGTTTTTATTACAACTTAATAGGAGTGATCCCCACATTGGAGAGGATCCAGAGATGTAGGCTTTCAAGCCGAACTCCATTATCAAATCATGATTGGTATTTATATAAATTTATCTCTATTTTCACTTTTAAATTTCATTCCATGAAAAAAAAATTAAATTTTGTAATCTTTTAAAATATTGATTTTTACTAAATCATTAATTTAAGGTTATGATCCATTACAAGTGTGTGTTTTGTAATTTATGACACTTGTTTATTGACAATTACAGATCATATTTCTGGTATCATAGTGGAATTTATGTTTAACCATATAGATTAGAAATATTTTAGACAAACTAAAGGCCAAAGTGTTTAAGAATATACACAATAATTTAGGAAAAAGGCTTTATTTTTGAGTATTCCTCTTTATACATAGGAAACATTACTTAAGTACATATGTGGTTGCATAGTTACTTGAAACACATGATTATTCTCCTCAATCCCACTAATTTAGATGAAGCATGTGTTAAATCCATTCACTTAAGGCTAGAGTAAAATAGACAATAATATTTTCCTAAAGTTAATAGTAAGCAATTGGATGTTAAGCATTATAAAAGGCAAAGTTATGGAAAGGTAAACAAAAATCCACTGTTACTATTTGTAAAGAAGAGAGTAAGCCATTTTGAAATCATTGCAAGAAAAATCATGATGAATCAAACTTTTGGAAATTACATTCTAAGTTTATACCTAAAAAGTTTAGGAAGAATAATATGAAAACTAATGCTATGGTTTAGGATCTAAGTTTAGATTGAGGAGATGAAACTAATATCATAACCATGAGTATGTAGAATTGTTCTTATCTTTTTGTTTCTAGAAATAAGTCATCTAATGATGTTTCCTCTTCAAAATAGAAATCTATGCATGATGATAAGAAAATAAATGAGTTGTTCCACATTAGGGTTGTTTCAAAACATACTTAGATTGACACCGTATTAGATAGTGGATTATAGGAAAATTTAATTTTTGAGGGGATTGTTAAAAATTTAGGCTTACAAATGTATGGGTTCATTTTGGTTTGTCCACTTCTATTATTTCTAATCAACATTCTTGATTTCTTGGGGAATTTTGATCAACACTATGGGAATTAATGGACACTAAATTGAATAAGAGCACTGCATTTCATCTATAAACTGATGGTTAGATAGAGGTTGTGAACCACATAGTGGTACATTTGCTTACGGGTTATTGTAGTAAACATCCAAAGTTATGGGATGAGAATTTATACTATATTTAGCATTCTTATAACCATGCACTTCATTCTTCTATTATGAAATCTCTCTTTGAAGTTTTTTATGGATACTTGCCTAAATTTTCTCTAGATGTTTGTTATAGATAGGATTTAGTTTTAGATGAACATAATGATGTTGTTAAATCCAAGAACTTTATTGAAAAGATATAGCAAGTGAACCAGACTATCTGAGATCAGTTAGAGAAAATTCAAGGAATGTACAAAGTAAGACATGACAAACGTCGAGTTGATCACTAGTTTACTATAGGTGATTTGGTATGGTTTCACATCAATAAGGAAACGCTGACAAGTGAAGGTAAAAAGTTGAAACCAATATATTATGGTCCTTTCCAATTTATAAAAAATATTGGTAAAAATGATTTCTAGTTAGATTTACCATATTATATGCAAATTTATTTAGTTGTGAATGTGGAAAATCTGAAATTGTATGAGCCTCTGATGATTGTAGATCATGATGAGAGTGTATCCATTCCTTATGCTAATGATTTTGATCCTGAGTATCTAATAGAATTACAGGAAGATACAATTCTTGAGAGGAAGATTAAAAATTCATGAAGGGGAAATGTTGATTATCTTTGTGTTAGTTTCAAAGGGATGCACCTTAACAAGGCCAAATGGATGGAATCCAGAAGAGTGAGGAGAAATACCCTCACATTTTTACCAATTAATCAACTTTTGGAGGTCTAAAGATCCTAGTTGGGATGATTGATCCAAAAGGATCTATATTTTTCTCTAAAATAGATGTCATCAAATTGTATATTAATCATTGGTACAACATATAGCTTGTCGAGATATTTTTAGTGTAATTTGAATGGATCAATTTTGAGCCCATGTGCACAAGATATCATGTATTGAAGTCTCTAGATTAAATAGGGAAAAAAAGGTGACACAAGGTGATGTGGCATAATTATAGAATACCAAGTAGACCAATCATGTGATCGACATGTAGAAATGAGTTAATGCAAAAAAATTGGGTTTAGTTTTTATACTTCATTTGTGACCGATGTAAAAGGCTGGCTACAGGGACCATAGCCAATGGAGTTCACTTTTGTTATGAAGGGGGACCCTACCACTGATAGAGTTAAGGCGTATTAAATTGGACATCGACAAGTGTTAGAATGGAATTGGTTCACATGGTGGGTCCTCAATCCACCACATGGCTTTCCACCATTATATTATTTTATGGTCAATTTTTATTAATAGTCACCTAGTGACTATATTTTTATGTAATTATTTATCATGATCAAAGACCATACAAATTTCCATGGCACCAAACATCCTAATTTACCATGATCGAGACATTTGTTACATACCAAGTTTTCCATGTTCAATGTCATGATTTGATCATGTATATCCAAGATTGGATTTAGCCACCACCAACCATATTGAGCCTTTTCCAACAAAGGCATGGTTGGCAACATAATCCATGGAGATCGAAGCCTATAAAGGCCAAAACATGTTATCGTTTGCTAAATATGAGACAAAGGATTACTATTTATCTAAAAAGCATAGTCAATGGTTTTAGACTATGAACATTTTAGGTAAAAGGACAATGCTTCAACCACTACACTCATAGCTCAAAACACTATATAAAGTGCTCAAATTTGTATTTTAAGATAAGATTTTCCATGAAGATCTAGCATGTATAAAGGTTTTTTGGAGACTTAAGAAGTATTTTAAGAGCCTCAAGATTGTAATTGGGTTTGAGAGTATACTTTTGGTAGACTTAAATCCTAAGAAGATGATTTGTAAAACTTTTAAGGGATTTGTAAGCATTTTTATGACAAATTAATAAGAGTGATCCACCCTTTGAAGTGGATCTAGAGATGTAGGCTTTTAAAATAAACTCCATTATCAATTCATGTTTGGTATTTATATCAATTTATCTCTATTTACACTTTTAAATTTCATTCCATTTGAAAAAATTAAATTTTGTAATCTTTTAAAATATCAATTATAATTAAATCATGAATTTAAGCTTATGATCCATTATAAGTGTGTTTTCTACAATTTACAACACTTTTTTATTGATGATTATGGATCATAATCATGGTGAGTTTTCTATTTAATAGAGGAGACATCTACATGCTCTAAGTGCTTGGTAATGGTTGTACAACTACAACCACCTTAGAAAGAGAGACAAAATACACACAACAAGGATACCAAAAATTTAAAAGAGCCTTGGACCTAAAAAAAACTAACAACCTTTGAAAAAATAAATATCCCTATTTTTATACAACTCTCTCACCTAGAATATTCCTCTGAGATGCTCTAGATGGAAGATGCCCTTGATCATGCCTAGAATTTCATGCCTTAAAATAAAATCATTCTGGTAACTACCTTTTCATGTGATGATGAGATTTGATAACAAACCCTTGATCTCCTTCATTGAAAGTGAATTTTACTTGGGATTAAGGGAGAATATACCCTTGGGATCAAAATGCACTCCTTTTTTCCTTGTGAAACTACTTGGCCATGCCTTCAACTAATCATTTGGAAATCTAGAAATTTGTGGATAATTGCCCTTCTCCTTGTGTAAACCAACTAATGGTCCTTCCCTTGTCATTATGGAATTAGATTGAAATGCAAAATACATTACCATTTGAATGATATGTTTATAATGGTCCACCTTGACCTCACAAAACCTACATCATTTCTCTTCCATAGAGGTGTTTCAAATAAGAAAAATAATAGAAATGCAAGATTTAGCTTATGTTTTACCTTTTTCACCTTTTGAATCCAATGTGCCTTTTCCTTTTCCCATTTTATATTTTAAGGGTTGCCACCAAAATTTATAATTATTAAGTGCATTATTTTAGTCTTTTTAGCCTCATGTGAAACTTTAGCTCTTATTTTCAATTTTACACCTCCTTTGCCTGATGAGCTTCTGGACCTCAACCGTACTTTTGCAAGTTGGTGGAAATATAGAAGTTAGATGCACATTTTTAATTTTTAATTTCACAACTTCCAATATAGACTTTTATTTCCCCTCAATAGTTTCATTAAAGACTAGGGAACTTCATATGTAATTTTCAATTTGCAGAAATGCAAAGTTACATATGGCATTAAAAGTCTTGCTTCTACATTTTGACCTCATGTTGACTTGAAAGTGGTAGACATCTAAGTGAAATTTTAAAATTTCACATTTATAAAAATTAAAATAGTTCCCTCCTTGAAATACCTCATAGACCTCCATTTGAGAATTATTTTATCTCTTTTGATTTTAACTAGTCCTTGATACCAATTTTGAGGTTATCTAGCATAACCTTGAGCACCATAGCCAATACCATACTTGTAATAGTATTATATTATGTAAGAGATTTAGGAATTATTTTTGTGTTTATTACTTTATTCCTGGGGTGGAAGTATGACATGTAGAGAATCTTCTCATAGGTAATCTTGAGATGCAGGCTTGAAAGGTAAAACAATAAGAGCCTCTTTGATATTACTCTTTATTTCAAGCATTTTCAAGACTTTTAAATCCCTTTTCCCAATTCTTAGAAACCTCATTTCTCTAATTTTCATGGTCTTCCCTTTGATTCAGTATCATCTACCCTTCAAGCAATCTATCTTGGCCATCTTTCGGTCTTTTCTCTTAATCAAGTAGATTCTTTATTTCAAGGGAAAGATCTACCTTATGGGCATCAGGCTTAGAATTGAAGGATTTTTAGTCTCTTCTAAGATCATTTTAAATAGTTTCAATATCCTATAATTTTCAATGAATAACTTTGTGTATCTCTTAACCAATTTCTCCCTCGTATCAAACAATTCAATGGGTGCCCTATTGGGAAAAAAATTATGGACTTGAATATAAAAATGCTTTACCACCAAGTGATCCTCCCATTCATTTGTTATGGATTTGTAAAAAATTAAATAAATGTCCTTGGTGATCTCCTCAAGCTTTTACATCCATATGGGTATCTATTTATTAACTAGAGAAAACACATGGGATACCTCCACCTTCTCGCCTCTTCTATGTAGATGTTTCTACATCCTCTTTGGCCCCACATGGCTTATACTTCCTTCAATGGAATTTTCACTTGACCAAAAGTAGGCACATGGTATAAGTTTTAAATTTTGAATGCTCCTTTAAAGTCCATGGGGTTCAAAGTTTGAGCAATAGATTCTAATTTTTCAAACTTGCATATTGTAAATATTTTTCTCATTAGAGTTTTTGTTGTCTTTTCTTGTGAAACTCTCCACATTGTTAATGGATTTATTATAGAATCTAAAAAATAGCTTGCATTTTAAAATATTTAAATATTATTTTAAGAGCTACATTTCCACCATCCAATTTTGCCATATAGTCAACACTTATTACTATAGACTTTGGGTCATTGGATGCAATTTACACATTGTATTTTCAAAAAATAGATTTTTTAATTGCTTTCCCCACTAAAATCCCCATTAGGATTTAGAGATTGGGAAGAAAATTACAACTTTACAATTTGTAAAGCAATATTTATATTAAGAATTTTTTTCGATGCCTTATATGGGCCTACTATCTTCCATGTTGATGCCCAGCTGCTTGAAACTTTGTTTTATTATATGATTATTATTCCACATTGGTAGGTCATAAATTTTTTAATGAGAAGAAATAATGACATGGATTCTTTGATAAACACCATACATTGACTTCCATGTGGGATGCCTTCATGTCTGGATTGCACATTGAAATCTTCCCCTTTGATTTGTGATATGGGTTAGGGAGTTTTATATACAATTTTTACTTGCAAATTCAAACCTTGTTTTTTACATGTTGTTTTTCAACCACAATTTCCCATCATGAATGGGAACTTGGGAAGCATATTGCAAGTTTTCAATATTCAAAGTTGCAATTGCTCTCAAAATCTTCACTGACGCCTATTTAAAAATTTTCAACTTTCCCATTAAATTTTTCACATGGATTTTGTAACTTCTATGGATGGTTTGAGCTTAAACATTTATGTGCCCCCTTTATCATTCCACATGGATAATAAATACTAATTAAATGCCCCCTAAAATCTTAGTTGTTGTAATTTGGTGTTAATTTTCCTTTGAATATTTCCACTTTATTCTCCTTGCAAGATTGGTAGATTGATCCACACTTTGAAACTTTTTTTTTAACAACTATATTTTGCAAGTTATTTTCCCCAGCCATAAGTCTTGTGGACTTTTTTACCCCAACTGCAATTCGTAATAATGCAAACTTGAATTTAACCTTATAAATTTCACCACTTAAAATATTTTTGAAGATGTAAAACATCATACTCAACATTATTTGATCTTTTTATCTTGAAAGTTTTACCATGGATAACACAATAACACTTAAAACATGAAAACATTAATCATTAGCCAAAACTAAGATTACACAAGGTAGGAGTGATATTTATAACTTGACTATAGAGGTGGAATTTTGTAACCTAAGGACACATTTATGAATTAGGGTAACAATTAAAATTTTAGGCACTAATTTCTCAACATGGTAAAAATTGCTAAGTGCAAGTTTGGGCACTAACAGTTTGCATGATAATTTTTACTAATGTTATTCTATTTACACATAATAGGTCTAAGCCTATTCAATATTTTGACTCATCTAAAATATATCAAGTAGATAATAATAAAAAAATTTCTATCAATTTCACATTGAGTAAATCAACCTTATGTCTATAAAATCATAAATAATTTATAAGGAGCAATACCTAGCCTATTCTAAAGTTCTTCCATGCAAATTTAGGAATCCATTTATCAGTGTTGAAAGCTAAATTATATACTTTATCTGTACTATTTAGTCATGATTTATCACATACACATCAGGTTAAATACCATACGTTGTTTGATTTCCTTCTTTGGCATATTAGATATGTAGGGATGAATAGCCATTCATTACGGGAGTGGATGGCATCAACCTAACCCATCACTCTTCCCTATTTTTATATTTTTACCTAATCTGAAATGGAAACTATGGTTTCAATTTAAATGAGATAATATTTTCTATAATACACAGTCAATTATCTCCTAATATTACATATAATTGATGTTTATAAGGATCTAAAATGATATGTGCCAAAATAATAAGGCATAGTTTACATAGATATATTTCATGAAAAGTAGATACCATTATCTAGTATAGGCATTTAGATATTGATGGAATCTTATAAGTAGATTTAGATATCTTCTTTCCTATTATAAGATAGTCCCAATCCATTTTTACACTTTGTTCTAGTTGAATGCATATCAAGGATACATGTAATAGTAAATAGTAAGAAATTAAGTACCATATTCCTCTTAGTACTTTACATAAATATTAAAATTGTAATTGAACATATACTTGTAATGCTTATATTTTTTTTATTTATTAAAAACATAAAAAATTTCAATGATCCTTATGTACCAAATTTCAGCTCTATGCAATATTACTAAACTTAGCAATATAACCTAAAACTTGATAACACCCATAGAAATGGATAGATAAGGTAAAGTTAGAAAAAGTAAAACATGCTTATCATTCTTTTTCACCTTCTCATGCCTCCATCCCATGACTTACATTTGAATTATTTGATTGCATATATACTCAGATTATTGACAATGTGATGGCATGATTGTTGGATGTTTAATACAATGGCTGATTTGACATGGATTGGGTATGAAAATTCAAGTTGGTTAAATGGGCATGAAGGCTTTACAAATTTTATACATGGTTTGAGGGTGGAGGGAGAGTTTTTTTAAATAGGCAAGTGGAGGGAATTTTAAGTGAATTTAAAATTATTTATAAGTCTCTAGTTTAGTGACTTTTATAGATTTGGAGAAGTTTCTCAAATTATAGAAGCTTCTTGATTAACCTAAGGATAATGGATGATTAGGTGGGAGTTATATGGGGATTAGGATAGGATTAGGGACATAGGGATGTAGGAAAGGCTAGGGTATAGGTTAGTAGGTGGGGTTGTGGGAATTTTAAATTCCCATATAATAGATAACTAGGATTAGATTAGGATAATAGGGATTAGGATAGAATTAATGAAGAGATGGGATGAATAAGGTTAGTGGATGAAGGATAATGAAAGGGGATATTAGATATATGTCTGGGATTAGGATACATTAATATGATAAAATAAGTTAAGTGAAATTAGTGTTGACTAATAGATATATTAGTCGACTGTAATGAGGTAAGTGATTTTAGGTGTATACATTTTTCCCCTCTTTGAAAGGGCATTATGAGTGAAGAAGAGTGGAATGAGTAATAGTATTTCAAATAAAAACCATGTCATGGATGATTTTTAGTAGCCAATGTTAAGGGATATGATGCCCCCTCTAGGGGACATGTAGGGAATAATGAGATGGATGGATACTCGAAAGAAAAAATAATGGGTGAAATGAGATGGATAGATGAGGGGATCAGATGTCACATGTAGGATAGAAGATGAACAGGACAAGTGATTTAAGTCATATATTGAGCTAAAAATTTATGATGCCCTTGGAAAGGACACATTCACAAGAAGGAAATATGATGGGTGTCATAGTTGAAGACACATCCCATGGGGGAATAAACCATAACAAAATGATGATAGTATTAAAATGTTGTAAGATTTAGACATATCCCAAGGAAGGATGCATGCAAGGGAGAGATTTAGGCTAAGGTAAGATAGTGATTTGATTAGATTAAGGATGGGTGTAGCTCAAATCTAAATTAATTAATATAATTGTGTTGATGATAGAGAATAATTGCTATGATCAATTTATCAAATGCCTATGGGATGAGTATGGATGAGAGAGATAGTGGTCGAGATATCTTTGGGCACTAAAAAGTGGCCAAGTGCTACCTACATAGTTTGAAAAGACATCGGGACAATGTAGTTATGACTAAAATATGGTGATGAAGATGAGGATTAATGATTAGAAAGTGATGAAAATGTGGATGATTAGACTTGATAGTGATTAAATGATATAGCTCAGATGATGAGATAAGGATAGAATATTTGATGTTAGTCAGAGGATTTGATAGGACTGGATTAGTGATGGAAAAATATATGGTTATATGATGAGATAAATGATGAGGGTGTGGGTGATCAAGTCATCATAAATGTCATAAATCTCATCATAGTCTAAGTAATCCATTAAATATGGCACTCGGTGGTATGCACCATGATGTAGACATGACCAAGAGGACATTGTGCCAAAGTGCATGGGTAAATAGTGAACTCTACATCCTTTAGGGTAATTTTGGTGTGCTCATAGCATCCTTGTTCATTGACCAATAGATAATAAAAGAGACATGATGAAAATAAAACCCAAGACAAACATGATATATACATGCATACAAGAAAAAATACAAACAAGATATGTAAATAAGACAAATAGAACAAATAATTAAAACACACAAGTATCTACATGAAATGTCCAAATGTATTTCTTGATGATGGGATAAGTGATTGGGTGATGGGTTGGATGATCATGATGTTATGGACTTTGGATAGTCTAGGATTTGGATAGGATGATCAAGATAAGGATGAGATGTTACCCAAAATTGAGGATAGAAGGATGGATGAAATGATATATGATTTGGTCTCAAATTTTAATCCAAAAGTGGTCTAATAAGGTGATTATATAAGTGATGACCAAGGATTACCAATAGACAAGCCCTAGAAAAATTCAATCTATCAAGGAGACTAAGAGATGATGGGATCAAATACCTTTCATTGTAGTAAAGAGTAATTGGATGGGTGCTAGGTATGAAAAGATAATGATAAGATAGTTATGGGATAAATTACCTTCCATATTAGCAAAGGGTAATTTGATGTGTGTCATGTATGAAAAGGCCCTAATAGGAAGTGATGGGTCCCAGATTAAAGTTTTTGACAAGGTGATGTATGTTGATAAGACCTAGCTAATAAAATATCATGGAAGATATGAAGAGATGTGTGACCACTATGATTTGGTCTCAAGATGAAATGTGGTATCCAAAATATGAGACAATATGACATGGATGGGGATGGATGAAACTAGGGTATTAATCATAAGATAAGACATGATGGACTATTTTGGTTTTTTTAATTTTATGATGTTTAGGGTTTTGTTTGGAATATTTCACTTTTTGGGTCTTTTTTGGGATATGTAGGTATATTATACATATGGGGTTACTAGCAAAGGGAATACCAAGCCTAGAAATCAGGAGAAGGATAGAGATATGATGGATGGGATGATAAAGGATGATGATTATGGGGACCAAGGATGAATGATTAGGGATAGCCAATGACCATGTCATGAAGGAACCAAATTTTTATGGGATTAAGTGTTCATTAGAGGATATTCTAAGATTTTTTGAGGATATCTCTCAAGACACCTTCCTCTTCCTTACAAAGGTCAAGATGGGAAGGAAGAAGATATAATATGCATGATATGATGGTGGATGATATATATGAACAATAGATCAAGGGATAAAATGATAGGTGATATAGACAAGGTGAATGATGGATGCAACAACTGAGATGGATGAATGAGGATATGAAATTGATAGATTTCCCTTGAGTGTTGAGGAAAAATGTAGATAATTGATTATTATACCCTGATTTTGGAAATAAATTTTTATCATGTTACTTGCCCAAGGCACCATAAAACTATTTTTCACCATTGGATGAATTATTTTTTATTACTTTGTTTTGACTTTGTTATTGGTCATCTTGATTTATTAGTTGAAGTGTAAGATGCAATGTGTGGACACTTGATGGATCATTTAGCCAACACCTATTATAGGGATGCTTGATGGTAGTATCATGTGATGGTGACATTTATTGACTCTTGATTTAATATCCTTTGAACATTTTAACCAAGTGTCTTCATGACCCTTACAAGGGACAATTCTACTGAGGGATGTGAGATGTGATATGGATAGAGGTATGTCATGAATGTGAGTATGGGATATAGGATGTGAAGGAGGAATATGATTCAAATGAGTGATATGATAGGATGAGGAATGGAGATGGGGTTTGATAGTTTTAGGGATTCTTTAGATTGGTGTTAGGAGAGTACACGATCTAAGACCTTTCAATTTTTTGATTCTTTGATCCAAACATTAAAAGGATGGTCGGCCATATGATTTTTGACTTTATTACCCCTTGGTTCTAGTTTTTGGGCTTCACCAAAGGAGATTGATTTTGACTTGATATATAATGATTATTTTGACTTTGATGACCCCTTGTGCCTAATATTGGGCTTCACTAAGGGAAAACATTTTTTATTAGGCTGGTGATTTGACTTTTATTAACTATGGCTTATGGGATCAAATATAATTTGATGAATATTTATGATTTTTGGAATATGGTCTTGAACCTTTGTATTTGTGGCACCTGATGTTGAATGTAAATGGGAATCCAATGAGGCATATTCCTATTTGTCCCCTTCATGTTGTGAGATAGAGGGATGACGGATGAAAGATGAAGAATTATAGTGATGGGATAGACTAAAGGGATAATGGGAAGCATAGTTATCATAAACATCAATATTATTCCTAGCCTTAAAATTGGATAAAGTGTCAAAAATAATCTTAAAAGGATTGTTAAGACATGTATCCAAGGTAGGATCAAATCCACTTTCAAAATATCCAACAAATAAAGCATTCAAAAATTTAGTTTTGACATCATCATCTTGAGTGAGATCAAAAGGTATGACTAGTTATGTACTAAAGGCATATGGATTATAGGTATACTATAAAGGATAGGAATTACCAGTATCTATTGCAATTTTGATGGAGGATGATGTTTTTAATGAGGGATTTGATTTAAATACTAGTATATAACACGATCCTAATGAAGATAAGACTTTTGATGCTTACCTTGGTGCTAACTCTGATGAAAAATATACAATGTTGCTAGTAGGAGAGTGATTGTGTATAATAGACCTCTCATCATGGGGTATTTTATGTGATGGGTGAGAGAGAGATGAGGGATGAAGGATGGATTCAAAGAGAGGGCCATGGAAGGATTCATGATAAATACATGGAATAGGATCATGGGGAATAGACTCAGATTTTATAAAGGATTTGTTAGAGATGGGAGTGGTGTCTTGACCTTGGATTAGAGATGTAAGGGCTTGATCATGACTAGGAAAAAGATCTTGGCATTCTTCTTTTTGTTTAGCTAGGGACTTAGACTCATCTAGTATATCCTTGATTACTATTTCACCATGGTTAATAAGATTTTGAACATAATCTTACAAAGGATGGCATTGATTAATGGCTTGCCCCTAGGTTTGGTGATATGCATAATACTGATTATTTTTATACCAAGATGTCTTTGGTTTAGTGGTATCATGATGTTGAATAGGTGGATAGATAATCATGTTGGTAGTAACTAGTTATTTGTAAATGGATTCCAAGGACATAAGAATGGGAGTATAAGGGCCCACTTTACTTTGAAACCTAGATGTGGAAAAATTAGTCTTTAAATCAGATGGTTGTTAATATGACAAGGAAAATTGACTATTAGATGCTAAGATTGGATTCCCTTTGCTAGTATGGGAAGGGGAAGTTGATGGTGTATGACTAATAGATGGAGGATTGGTGTAGGATTCACATGAAGGGGCTTGGATGGGAGGTGTAATGAGTTAAATGGTATTGACACCTTTAGGAAGTGGTACACCCCTCTAGATAAGCTAAAAAAGGATCTCATCCTTATTGGTAGTTATGTATTGGTTAATTAAGGTGGGGTCTAGCTCCATTGTGATATATGGTAAAGGATGGATGATAAAATGTAGGTTATGGATTAGGGATGCTTCCTTGAAAAAATTGGGCCCCAACATACCTTCATTTATATAGGGGATGAACGTAGATATACATATGTATACCTAGCATAGGGGACTTTGACTATAACATGTGTTCCATTGTAGGAGTCAGCACCAACTCTGAAGTAGCCATAATGTGTGATCAAGGTTGAGAGGGTTTGGTTGATTTCATAATGTATCATTAGCCTACAAACTCACCTATGAAGCCATTGGATGATGCAGACATCAAGTTACACACCTACAACTTTACTAATCATAGGGTTTTGACTTTCTTGTTTGGGTGGGTGTTGTGCTAAAACCATGTTTTTTATGAGTTGATTCATCCTTCACCCAAACCTATATACCTTTATAGGTCTTTGCACAACTCATATTCTACATCCTATCTTCCTTCTTGTACATATAATCCTATATATTTTTGCATCATCATCCTACCATCTTGTATACCCTTATCATCCTTTCTTTATTCATCCTTTTCTTTATCTCGTTTGGTACCTTTGCCTACTCATTATTGCATACCCTAGTCACACCTTGTCCTAAGACCATCTCACTTGATTTATCCAAACTTGACCTTGTATTATCCACCTTTTTTTCAACCATCATCCCTATAGTATCTCATCTCCATCTTATCCATCATATTCATCATCCCATTATATGTTTTATATTTTCATCATCCTTTATACATCCTTGTCACCATTTTCTTATATGTATTGTATTTTATAACCTCATTTTGGTCTTATCCATCTCCCATATTATTTAGTCATACCCACCCATCTTATTATATCATCATCTCATCATATTATCATCCCTTTTCCCACATTGTCTTTTATTATCTCCCATCTTATACTCATTCCATCCTAGTCATCCCCACTTATCATCAATAATACTTTATCACTCACATATCTTAATCATCTATTATTTTACATCCTTATCTTAGTCACCCAATCTTGTACATACTTCATTCATATAGGGTCTCTTTTTGTCTTTGTAAATCTTTCTCATCTCATTCTTGTATATATATATATATATATATATATATATATATATATATATATATATATATATATATATATATATATATCCTTTTGTGCATCTTTTTACACATCCCATATTATCTTATCTTCATCCCATCCTATTGATAACCTATCACTCAACATCCTAATCATCATTTCATGTTTATATTATCCTAGTCTAGTCATTCCCCATCATCTACATAACTATCACCCTATACATCCCTATCCTATCATCCTTTGTCTATATCCTAATCAAAATCCTAGTCATCATCTCATTATACATCTTATCTTGTATATCCTTGTACATACTTATCATCACCCCATTGTACATATTAACCTTTTGTATATCCTTAATCCATTATTAGTCTACCATATTAAACATCATTAGTCATCTCCCCTATTTACCTATTCTAATTATCATCTTCCTTATCATCATCCCCTTTGTACCTATTATCTATTTCCCATCTCCCATATTGCCTTTATCCCATCCTAGGTTGTATGCCCATAAAAATATACCTTATATCTTATACACCCTTAACCTATTGTACTTTTGTACATATCCTCCTATCATCATCCTACCCTCATCACTCAATCATTATCTTGTACATCCTAGTCATCATACTCACATATCCTAGTTACACCTTGTTATCCACATCTTGTCCTAAGTTTACTTCATCCATAAATCCAAATAATAATCATTCATATTATAGGTCCTTATCTCACTATATTCTTATACATACCACTTCGGACCCATATTGTATATCCTTATCACATCATCCTTTTGTACACATCCTTTTCATCTTACCATATTTCACATCCTTATCTCATTATCCCATATTACATACTACTCCTTTGAAAATTATTTTTTCCAAATCATCTTTCTATAACCACTCACCCCCCATCACCAAACATCTCATTTCTCACATGTTGTCCTCTTGTTTATCTTGGTCTTAATCTCCTTCTAGTCTAACCATACCTACCCATCCTTGGTTATTACCCCATTACTCTATTATCCTAATAATCACCTTGTATATCCTAATATCATCCCTTTTTCCATATTATTAGTCATATCTTATCCTATTCCCACTTATAATTCATCATACCCCTACTAGAATTTGTACCATCGGATATACCATGGTCGCTATAATGTGTACCAAATTTCAGCTCTATGCAATATTACTAAACTTAGAAATATAACCTAAAACTTGATAATACCCATTGAAATGGATAGAGAAGGTAAAGTCAAGAAAATAAAAAATGCTTACCATTCATTTTACCTTATCATGCCTCCATTATATGACTTGTATTTGAATGATTTACTTTTATATAGACTCAAATTATTGATAATGTGATGGCATGATTATTGGATGTTAGATGCTTGATTCAATGGTTAATTTCAAATGGATTGGGTATGAATATACATGTTGGTTAAATGGAAATGAAGGATTTATGAATTTTATATATGGTTTTAGGGTGGAAGGATATTTTATTTAAATAGGCAAGTGGAGGGAATTTTGGGGGAATTTAAAACTATTTAGAAGTCTATAGTTTAGAGACTTCTACAGACTTAAATAAGATTCTCCAATTATAGAAGCTTCTTGATTACCTTAGGGATAATGGAGGATTATGTGGGAGTTAGATGGTTATTAAGATAGGAATAGGTACATAGGTAAGTAGGAAAGCCTAGGATGTAGGTTAGTAGGTGAGGTTATGGGAATTTTAAATTGCCATATAATAGATAACTAGGATTAGATTAGGATAATAGGGATTATGATAGAATTAATGAAGTGATGGGATGAATAAGGTTAGTGTATGAAGGATAATGGATGGGGATATTAGATATATGGTAGAGATTAGGATAAATTAGAGGGATAAAATAATTTAATTAGAATTAGTGTCGACTAATAAAAATATTAGTCAATTATAATGAGGTAAGTGATTTCAGGTGTATACAATTTTAAGTTTTATATTTATTTATATAATTAACCTAAATATGGTTAAACATTATAATATATCCTTCACAAGGGGATGGAGATGTAAATCTTGGTTTTTATGTCCTCATATGTCTTGAAGTAATTTATTTTCAAGTATTGGATTTTGTAGCTAACATTAATTATAGATATGTTTGGTCTCATCCATTTACTAAGTGACTTAGATATAAGTATGATGCCATAATCGATTACATATTATGTTTATTAACATTATTTTTAATGGTTTTCTTAAGGTATACACTAATATGAATTTATGCATATACTTTTATTTGATTATGAGATATCTTATGAGGTATCTTTGTTTTTCCTAAACACATACATATGTTTACTACACTACTTATAGTTACTTGTGATATCTGAATTATTTAGGTAATATTTTATATTTATACTCCTTCAGTGATGTATATTCCATTTACGTATTTCACTTGTCATTTTATTTTTCATAGTATTGATCTCTCTCTCTCTCTCTCTCTCTCTCTCTCTCTCTCTCTCTCTCTCTCTCTCTCTCTCTCTCTCTCTCTCTCTCTCTCTCTCTCTCTCTCTCTCTCTCTCTCTCTCTCTCTCTCTCTCTCTCTCTCTCTCTCTCTCTCTCTATTTTTAATACATAATGTATCTTGGGATGTATTTCTTGACTATATATGACTGAGATATATCTTTGAGGAATAAATTACCTTTTTTGGATGTGATGTGCTATGTTTATGTGGATATATTGTTAATTTTCCTATGGATTCTAAAAATTATTATCGATAAACATATGTTGTATAGATGTGTTATCTAACTATCTATGGACATGGAACATGATACATGTACCTTGAATCATAGGACTACAATTTGAATGGTATGTTTTGCTCTTAAACATGGAGTGTGATGAATTTACCTTAGATCACATGACTATGGTTTTCATGATATATTGTACTTATGGACATCCAATATGATGAATGTGGCTTGGGTCATGTGATTGTGATTGTAATGGCATACTTTTTACATGGACATAGATCACTATGTATGAAAATTAGATTCTGTGATGCATATAATGTTGTTATATTATGTGTGTGGAATATATCACATTATCTAGCCTAATATTTTATTAGGTGCATGTTGAATATTAATAAAGGTTGAATCCATTGCAATTACATTTTCTAATGATTTTTATCATGTTTATATTATATATGTCCTTGATTATATTATGTTAGATTACAAGGGAATATATATTTATTATCATTATAATGAATAATAATTTGGCTGATGTGATTTATTTATGTGTTTGGACAATAGAGGTACAATTATGAGTCTAGTGTGCATGTAAGAAATATATGTTTTTAAATGGGTCCTAAGATTAATACCTAAAATGAGATGAGGTGGTTGGGTATGAATATCATCCATTGGATTTTCATCTATGTTGACACTCTATAAGGAGAATATTAAAAAAGGATATCTCTAGTGAGCATAGATACTAGAAATGTATGGGTGATGGGATTTACCCTTATGTAGTTTGTTTATATATCACATTTGATTATTTATTCCTTATTAGATTATGCATATGTGGCATAAGAATAGTAAGATGATTTCTAATGGATAGGAAATAAAATAATATGATGAATTAATATAATAGAGTTAATATTTTATGATGATGAATTATAATGAAAAGGTAAAATAAATATGTATAGATTATGAATTAAGATGAGAATCCAAAAGTATTTATGGCTTAACTATAGGATTATCATTATAAATTATAATCATATTGAGATCACCCACTAGAAAACAAGTTGGAAGTAGCTCCTAGGATGGATGATAGACCTATAGAAAAATTAATGGAAAAGAACACCCTATGTGATATGAAAGGAGTCCAAAAAAAGTATAGTGGACTTTGGAAAGAAAATTAAAGTCTCAAAAATAAAAGTAAATTAAAATAGGATGGATAATGGATATAATATATAAAAGTGTAGACAACTCGTATAAGGAATGGAGACTACAAAAATTAAATGACCATTCATCCTAAAACCTAAAAAAATGAATAAAATAAAATTCACCTACAAATAATATTGAAGCCACTTACAATATGGAATGTCATCTTAGACTTAATGATATTTTTTTGAATTTGTTCACGTAGTAATTGATCACAAGGAACATATAATAAATTAAAATAGTGGAAAAGTTTTGGGATGGAGACAAATATATAGAAGGCAACACTTTAAATAAATTAAATTTTAGGAGTGAGTCATTCATGAAGAAACACATAATATTTTCAAATAAGAAAATAGATATACTCAACTGAGATGAAAGTTTAGAGAACATGTTATAATGTTGGATTAGATCAATTTGTTTTAGAGTAAAGACTCATGAAGGAAAATTCTCCATTACAAGGTATAAAAATGGTATGGGATATTAAAGTATATATATTCTTAGCCACATTGATCCACTCTAGTGTAATTCATACATTACTCATTGGCAAACAAAATATTAGGAAAATAAATTATTTAATGTAAAGAAATATTTGGAAGCACTATTGAATGCATCGATTCTTAAGTAGATTGAGTTGTATCAGTGAAGAATGTTATAGTTAAATAAGATAAATAAACATAAATGATTACTTATTTTTATTCCATAGACTATGTGAAAATGTCATATGGATGGCCAAGTGGATCATTGAACCAAATCATCTCGTAACTAATATCATCATGTGAGGAGTATGATTTTTTTTTAAACATAAAAATATGGTATACATGTGAATAAGTTATAAATTAAATATGATTTACATTTCCATTTAAATTATAAAATATTTATAATAGCTATGAGAATTGATTTAGGGTATCATTTGAGCTAACTATGACATGATATTCTTGGTTACTTGAAAGATATTGATTGCTTAGAAAGGAACTATTTAGCTTGATCTGATTATTTTATTAAAAGTATACATAAATGATTTTTTGTCTTTGAAATGATAAAATTAACTATATATAACCATCTAAGTTTTATTTCATTTAAAAATAAGTTATACTTACCAAAAAATGATAACTTAGCAGTGAGTGAGCTGAGTATTAGAAGTGGGGGGTCTCACGGTCCATTCTCTGGGATTGACAATCTCTAGTATAATTCCTACACTACATTATGGTGTTTTTATCATGAAAATTATCCATAATAAAAATATATATCGACTTGATGTTCAATTTTATGAGGGTAGGCATATGGCTTGAAACATGTGTTCAATGTGACAAGGCAAGTCCATAGTCCATGGATAGGGATAATATTCATCTTTAGTTAAGGAATTTTGATTAAAAAATGTCACTACCTAATATTTTTTTAACTTGGTGATGATATCCTAGTAGTAAGTAAGCTTAGTGGTAGAATTAATAATTCTTAGTGTCCATTTCCTAGGATGACCACTTTCTAGCTCATCATTCCCACACTAAGCTACAATGGGTTATTTATGAAAAAGTATCCATAACGTAATGGGTTACTTGCTTGGTTTTCAATATGATGATGGTCAGCATGTTTATTGAAACATGTATTAAATGTATGAGGTAATTCCATAGTCCATGGCTAGAGATACTATTCACTACTAGTTTAGGCATTCTAGTTACACAAATGTCTATACCCAACATTTTTATAGCCTTTTGAAATAAGGCTTTAATTTATTGGTGGTGAAATAAAATGTAAAGGAGGAATCAAATTGCATGTGAGTGGGAGAAAAATAATATATATTCCCCTAGTTTTATAGTAGGGCTTTGGTACATGCATTCAAAGACTAATCAATGGATTATGAAGGAAAAAATTCATGCACCAAATGAATGGCTAGGGATTTTTTTAGGTAATGGAGTGATAATATTGGATGTTCAGAATCAAGTTGGGACATGAGAATTTATATAAGGATTGGATAGGTTAAAATATTTAATACCTATGAGGCTCTAAATAATGGAGTAAGGCTCATACCATTGGTTCCTAGTTACATTGTAGAGGATGATAAGGTAGCTGACAAAGGTGCTAATTTTTTTGGAAGATTAGCTTCTATAGTTTAGGATACTCTTAAGATTAGTGAAGACAAATAATTCATTTGAGAATCTACCAAACATTCTCAAATTATTTCTCTCATGAAAGAATGGGATCTAATCATCAAATTTGTAGTGAGATGACTAGCAATTTTTGAAATTGAGTCTTGGGTGGAGGAATGTAGGAGGAACGATATTGAGGTAAAATTAATACTCAAGGTTAATTTGCCATCATATTTCCCAATTTAAACTCAAAAACCATGGTTTTTAATCATCCTTTTTACTCCATGCGAGGTGTTGGCCTCTAGCTTCAAATATGACAACAAAATTTTGATATATTTTTGGTATAACAAGGTGATTACCCAGTTTGGATAAGGGTTTATGGTACCCCTTTTGAGTATTAGGGTTTTGAGTGCTTATCATCCCTAGGAAATATGTTAAGATCTTTTTTGGAAATTGATCCCATTATAGATAAATTAATTTTGTATTCTTGTGCAAGGATTAGGGTTTTAATGAATATAGTTGATGTTATTCCTAAAAACATTCACATTATAACTCAAGGGTGATCTTGGTCTTAGTTAGTTGATATCAAAAACATTCCTTTTTGGTGTTTTAGTTTTATATGTAGTGGTTACACTTATAGGTTTTTGAAGAAAGACTCAATGGTTAGTTCTTCTAGTGGGGGTAGTTATTGAAGGTTTAGAAACCAGTGGCATTCTCTTCTAGGTATTTCCATTTATGTAATAATGGAAATTTTTAGTTTATGAATATAGATAAAAGTCATGAGAAGAGAGGAAAGAATGTGGTTTCAGATCAATCTCATTTTCAATAATGTTTGATCCTTTATTATTTTAAGGTATATGTCTCTTCAATATCTCAAGTAGAATGGAACTTAATTGGCTATTAAAAAATGCTTCATGTATCAAAATTTTAGAAATGAAGGCCCTTCTAAACATTTTGGATAAGGGAGAGGAGTTATATCCTAACTTATTGATAAAAGGTTGTGAATTTATTTTTAAATAGTTTAAAACTATTATATCCATTCTCAAAAATTCATAAAAAAATATTTTGAGGTTAATATTGGTGGGTTGAAGGTTTACTTAGATTAGTTGAAGGACAATCCCATGATTGAGGCACTTGATATTGATGTATATTTGAAGGATTGTGATTTTGAGGAAGTTTTGAATTCTAAGTAATTTCTTTCCATTAATCAATCACAAATTTCCCTTCAAATCCCTAATTATGGTAAATCTAAGAGAAAAGGTCTAAATATGCAAAGGAGCATGTTACAGTGGAAGTTTCAGTAGGTGAACATGGAATTCTTTCTATATTATTTACACCTGAGAATTTATATGTGGAAATACTCCCTAAATCTACATGAAGCTTATTTATTGGAATGTTAGGGGTCTCATTGCCCCTAAAAAATGACACTTGGTTATGTGTGTGTTCTTTTAAGAAAATTATAGTGTCTTATTAATCCAAAAAAAATTAATTTTAGTTTAATCTTCTAGTCTATTCAAACTTGGTTGGAAGATATCGATAATATATTTTGTTGAATTTGTTGGGGCTTTAAGGGGGCTTTTTGTTTTGTGGAATTAAACAAAAATTCAAGTGGAAATGTTGGAGGTTGAAACTAATTAGAAATTTTGTAAAAATCACTTATCTTAGGATTGTTTTGGGTTTCATTCTCTTTAACATGGATTGTCCTAATGAGTATAATAGTAATATTTTATTATTGAAATAACTATCTACCCTTTTATCTCACTTTGTTAGTTCAAAGATTGTTTTTGGTGGGTAATTTAATGCCCTCTTATGTTCCTTGGAAAAATGGGGTGGTAGGTCATTTATGGCTTCTGATAACATGGAATTTATTCAATTTGTTTTTTAGAATGAACTTATAGATATTCAACCAAAGGAAGGGCTATTAACATGGAATAATAAAATAAGTGGTGAGCAAAATATTATGGAGTGTATGGGCTATTTTTTGGTTTCACATAATTGGTTGTCTCAAAATTGGATATCAAAATGTTATATTCTTATTTTATTAGGATTATATCACTTTCCTATGGAACTTTATATTGATGTTGATCATCCTCCTAATCTCTATACTTTTCAAATTGAAGATATGTGAATCTAGATCATTCTCTTCCAGGTCTCATAGAAGTTTAGTGGAAGAATTTTTATATTCATCTTGACTCTACAAAGTTTAAGATGGCCAAAAAACTTCAATTTATGTAGGGGTGTTTCCAACATTGGAATCTCAATTGTTTCAAAAAAAAATTCCAAGAAAAAATTTGTGTTGAAGTAGACCTTGAAAACCTAAACTAGACAATTTATAAAGTGGAGATAGATCAAAACTCTTATTATCTGGAAAATCATTTATTGGCTAATTATGATGAATTAATGTATAGAGAATAAATTTTATGGATAAAAAAATTGAGAACATATTGGCTAAAATAAGGTGATATAAACTCTACTTTTTCACAATTTTTTTATAATCAAGTGTAATTTCTATCACATTTAAAAGTTTCATTCTTCTGAATGAAAAGTATTGGACACTCAAATAAAGGTTCAAAGTGAGGTTATCAACTTTTTGAGTAACTTGATTAATGATGACAAGGCATAAAATTTTATAGCTCAGAATGAAAACCTTAGATAAATTCCTAGTTTTGTTTCTCTTAATCAGAATGACAAAATCTTAGCCACTTTGTCTCTTGAGGAAGCGCGATCTATGATTTTTACTATGGATAAGGATAAATCTCTAGGACTGGCTAGTTTTCCTATAGTGTTTTTTAATATTTTTTTGGATCTCATGGGTGAATAACCTCAAGTTGTTGAATAATCTAGAAGGAGAAGAAAGGTAATTCCTAATCTTAATTTTAATTTTATATCTCTTCTTTTGAAAGGGGACATTCATGAAAACTTTAGCAATTTCTAGCCTATCTCTCTTTGTAATACATTTTACAAAATCATTTATAAATCAATGGAGAATATAATCATACCTATTTTGGTTTTTTTGGTCTAAGAATAATAATTTGATTTTGTTCTAGGTGGGAATATTCATGAGGGTATAATTATTTCCCATGAAATTATGAATTCTATAAATGTTACTCATAGGAAGGGTATGTTTCTCAAGATATATATCAAAAAATCTTATGACAGGATCAATTGGTGATTTTTGATTAAATTTATAGAGAAATTTGGGATTGGAAAAAATATGTTTGATTAGGTATTTACCTATATTTCTGGACCTAAATATTTTGTTTTGATCAATGGAAGTCTAGCTAGTTTTTTTTAATCTTGAAGGGGTATTAGACAAGGAGAGCCTCTTTCTTCTTTTATACTAATTCAATTTCCTAAGGCTTTGGGTTATGTGATAAAGGAAGCTAAGGATGACTCTTTTTTATAATGTATTCAAGTTTTAAAAGGCCTAGAAATTCTTAGTCATCAACAATTTATTAATGATACTTTTCTTTCTGGTCAAGGTTCTGTGAGTAAATATCATGTTTTCAAATATATTCTTTCCATCTATGAATCTTCCTCTAATCAAATGATTAATTTTAGAAAATCATATTTTCTTTAATTATTTATTTTGAAAAAGAACAATTGGTTGTTTTCTAGTTTTGGGTATTAATATTAGAAAGTTATCATCCAAATACATAGGAGTTCTTTTTTTTTGTAAGATATCTAAAAGAATTCACTAAAAAGGATTAGTAAATTACTTTAAATTGTGTATGTCTTCTTGGAAATCAATATGGCTAACCTTAGCTAGTCATATAACTCTCATAAAGTATATTCTGAGTTCCCTTCTTATTTATTACCTCTCAATTCTTCAACCACCATACCACATGGTTAAGCTTCTAAATCAAATCATGGATAATATTTGTGGCAAGTTAATCATATCAATAATAAAATCCCTATGCTGAAATGGGAAAGGGTTTGTAAAGTTAATAATATGGGAGGAACTAGTTTGAAAAATATGAGTCTCCAAAATAAAGCCATTTGAGCTAAAATAGTTTGGGGAATGCTTTCAAAACCCAATATTTTTATGTGCAAGTTTTTGAGATGTAAATATCTTGATATGAATAACCCATGAATCATGGTTTATATTACTAAGCACCCAAAAGGTTCACATTTTTTTATTTTTTTTTGAATTACATGTCTTTGATTTCAAAGCATGTTTCTTAGACCATCAATAATGGTTAGATATCAAAGCATTATGAGCATTCTTAGAATGGAGATAAACATATTATTGAAATTATGCATCTAGAGGAGGCTAAACATATCCTTACTTATATGGGGGGTGTTTCATTTTATAACTATTTGAAACTTCATTAAAATAAAGGACAATCCTCTTTGATTGGGAATAATTTTGAGTATGTGGTAATCCTAGCTGAGAAGTGCTTGCATCTGTCAAATTGTTTGAAAATTTTTAAGGTTTTCTTAAACTCAAAGGAGGAGGCACTTCATTGTATTGAAGCCAAATCAAAATTTTATTTATTCAACCTCAGCTATCAGATGGTAGATGTTACTAATGATATAATGAACTAGATAAGATACTTATGCTGAGACAAGATTGGGATATAGAAAGTATGGGTGTTTAATTTGATTATAGTTTAAAACCATATCTTTAGGCAAGATAGGCTAGCTAAAATCATTTTTCATGGTCCTTTCCATTGGATATTTTACAAATCTATAGAATAAATAGCCAACTATCTTATTTATGAATGAACATTTTTGACCTTGTGTTGGGCTTGGTTATGTTATAAACTAGAATGGTGTTGGGCCTAGCCATTCTCTCTTTTTACCACTTTCTCTTCATGGCCTATTGGTAATTGTAAGAATTATCTATATGTTCTTTGTTGACTTAGTCATGGTATTATGTGTGGATTATTTTTAAGGAATTAAATCAATGAATCTTTGAATGGAAAGAAAAACCTCTTCTTACAATTTTAAAATATTTAAAGGATCTAATTTCAGAAGTGATCTCTTCCTAGATCAAGTGTAGGAATGGTTATCTTTCATAATGTGATATGAAAATGTGTGGAAAATGGAGGGTTATTATTCATACACCCATTAAAAGGAAATTTTTAAGCTTAGGTAAAATTTCTAGAAAGGACAAGACTACATAGATTCCTCCTCCTTTGGGCTAGTCTAAAATAAAATTTGATGGAGCCTCAAGGAGAAATCCATGTGCTTCTAGATCAGGTTCTATCATCAGGGACTATAGAATTTATCTGATCAGAGTGATTTTGATGAAATTAATGGATGGAACTAATAAAAAATATGAGGCCGAGCCTCATTCAAATGATATTGATCTAGTTATTTAATGTAAAATTTACATTATTTTAATTTAAGGTGACTCTCAAATCATGATCTCCAATCTTAAGAAAAAGGTAGCCATTTCCTAGAATTTGGAAAACATACTAATTTTTCATCATGGGAGTGAAAGCACTAATAAAGAGAAGACAACTCAATAGCTGATTTTTTAGCCAATTGCATAATTAATCAAAGGGAGGGTATGTGTGTGGACAACCATAGATCTTCTTGTAAATTTTCTCTAAAGATTATTTCAATTAATTTGGGTATTTAAATAAAAAATAAAAAATATTTATAAATATTATCAAAATTGATTGATTATTCTTTAATTATGGTTAGTAATGACCTTAATTGGTTTTTTCCCACTATTGGTTTTTGGGCAGCATCATTGTTTCATGATGGCCTAACCCATGTGAACCAAGGTGATGGCCATTTTTATTTATATCACAATAGGTGAAATGACGTGCCTTAGCCTTGCTTTTCACATATCAATTTACCCTTGGGTGGAGTTTTAAAATTTGTATATGGTTAGTTTTTCAAATCCATGTAGCATGTGGTGTATTTGGTGCTTGGAACTTTAGTGGTCTATGGTAGTAGCTTTACAAAGGAAATAGTATTTGATGGTAGCATTTCTATGGCTTGAATCAAACACATTTTATGGGTCCCTAAAAAATAAATTTTACAATCCATCTTATTAATATTGAGAGATGATTATGTGGCTCATTACATGCATAGTAGAGTCAACTCTATAGTGGCTTTCATGTTTGAGACCAACATTATGGCCCTAATAGTGGAAAATGATGTGGTTTCTAAAATTATGGAGCTCTTAGTTATGCTAAATCATCATCTTGGTCTCTTGGAGAGTATGGTAAGGATGGTTATAGGTCCTTTTCCCAAAAAACCATTTTTTAGATAGGACAACTTTGGTTTGGTGCCACTTTTCAATTTTAGAGCATTGAAAACTAGATTCAAGATTTTGGTTGGTTTTGTTGATGAAATATAGAATAAGGTTTATCGTAATGATTCTACAAATGGTAAATTATTGACCATGCCACTTGTGGCTAAACTCAAGATACCCATTCTAGAATTGACATAGTGGAAGGATGCTAGACACATTCGAGCTTGTGTGGACATTGTGAAGATTTTGGAAAAAATGATGCTTTAGGACATGATTATTACTCCTCTATGGTTGGTAGTGACTCCTAGACAAATGGTTATGGTGGCTATGCAGGGATTCATGAACACAAATCATGTGGAGGACTCAATGGGAGGTATCAAATTTAGGCTTTGGGGGTTGAGGAAAAAAATGGTTTAGATTTCTATTTCAATTGGTGTTCCCAATGAGGAGGTGGTAGTTCTAGATAACATATCTTGATAGGTGTGGGGCTACCCATTTTTTGGTAAACTTTTATTTTTTTCATTTCATCTTGGTTGGTATACTTGTGGCCCTTTTTTAGAATTTTTAGGTTTTTAGTATGTCTATTTTTGGTTTATGGTTGTTTTTTGGCATGCCAGCTAGACTGGCCTTACCTTGATTCAGGTCAATAGCTTTGATTAGAAACTGATATTAATAAAGTTGACCATTTCTATGTTAATTTTTACATACAGGTAGGGGACCGTTCAGCCCTAGTATTTATCAAAAAAATAATTTATGCATTATAGTTCATTATATTGTATATTTGGCATAATTTATTGATTAAACAAATACCTTAAATAATAAGAAAATAAACCATGTTAATTATAATTTTAAAATATATTGTAATATTCATTTGATATTATGAAAGCAATCATTCATATTATACATGTTGTTGTGTTCAAGTAAATAAAATATTTGATAGTGATATTGTAATTTGGTTTAGTTTAATTCTCACTCTTGATAGATTGAGTTTGTTTCATATGTAAGATTTGTATGCTATAAGATAAATTAATTAGGATTTATAATAATAATTTTGATTTTTACATGATTAATAATGATTTTTTGATAGTGTAAAAATGTATTAATTTCATAATCATATAATGTTTTTTGATTGACTTACACATTTCGAGATACACTATAATTAGTGGAGTTTTCCATGACTAAAAAATCATAGAATATGAGGTTGAAATATTATTATATCTCCATGCACATTAACATCTATTTAATTTGTAAATTTGAGTTGAATAAAATGGGAATTTAAATTAATAAGGGAAAAAAGGGCTCCATTATTTATTGTGTAAATTATGTCTTGTTTTACACACCATTATGGATTTGAATAGGCTCAACATATACATAATTTTGGAATATCCTCATATTTTGAATATTAAATAGATGATCTTAAATAGAGTGTACAAATATGTTATGGGTATAACTTTTATTAAATGATAGTAAGAGTATGGTAATTCACCTTATAATTATTGGTGTGTTAAATTAAAATTGAATGTCTATGAAATTGGAAAGTAGCTCCACCCACTTATGGATCCAATCATTATTAAATGTTTAAGAGTTACATTAAATGATTGCATGAAATACATAAATGATTTGATACATATTCAATTCCCTATTATTTACCATAATAATTAAGGATGAAATGATATCTGAGTTAGGCTCTTATAACTCAATTATCCTTCTCATAAATAATATATCATTAAACAAAGTCTAGGATGTGTTAAAGTTGTAAATTTTTTATTATGTAATAGATTCTAAAAATTTGACTTGATAGCTTCTCATTATTGAGGTGACATTAAATAAAATGACATATGGATTTTTTTTACTTTCATCCTAGGCCTTATATTATCTATAAAATTTAAGTATTTAGTGGAATTGATACATGCAAACCCTTGATTCAAGACATTTTAAACATTATAATCTAAGGTTAGAATATCTCTATGTAAATTTTATCTAATATTTACATCATTACTTTGAATATTTGGTCTAGGATTATCTTTTTCATGAGGAATTAAGGAATTGGTTGCATGCTTTCATGCAAGGTCACATGGAATTGAATTCATCATTGATTCTTTCCTTGTTGATTGACATTAATATTGGATTTGTCTTAGTTACCTTTATACTTATCCTATTTTAAGAATGAATTATCATTATTTTATCATATGCCTTCACCCTCATTAATATTTGGGTGCATGTGATATTTTGATTGTTTTTAGTTAGCTAATTTTAAAGTGATTGATCATTGACTTATGTGTTTCTTGTCACTTTTCATGTCTTCAAAACTTATTTTTTAGTCAAGAATTTTATGCATTCAACCCAATATTGTCATATATTTTTACGACATCATGGTGTAAAATTAACATAAATATCAATAAAAAATCTTGACTTAACTCCTTACTTCCAATTGGCATAATCTGAAATTCTTTCACTCTTTTTTACATAAATTAAGTTGGCATAGAGCTTGAGGACTATGAGGTTCATAGGTAATCAAATATTTATAATTTTTAAATATTAATTTTCTTTTATTTTCATGATTTTGTCTAAGGAATTTAAATTTTAGTCATAGTCACAAGTAGCCATATGGATTTCTAGCTTGAGCCACAATCTAAAGAAATTTTACCCTTTTTCTTAGATCCACATGTCACAATTTTTCACACTCACACACTTACAAGCCATAAGATAAGGTTGGTATAACACATGAGAACTAGGATATTTTGAGGAAACCATTAATATCCAAGACTCTCATTTTCATGGATTTGAATATTTTTACCAAATCCTTTATAGTAAGGCACCCCGTGGACCTTCAAGGAAATTATTTATCACCATATGGATCAACCTTGGATATTCACTCAATCTAAAAGATAAAAACCATGTTTAGATACATGTGTATCCAAATATAAACACCACATCATATAGTATATTTTATCATGTCTTTACATATTTTATCTTTTAAGCTTATGAGCCATTAAGAAGGAACCAGGAGTTGTCATGGCACTAGTTTAGAAATTATAAAAGGAATGGCATATTTTAAGATGATTGATTATAGTGATGATTATGTGAAACAATGCCACATAGCATAAAATGTGAGGCATAGGGAACATAATGCCACCCAATTACTAAGACTCATGACTCAATCATTGACTCTAGTTTGTGAATTTATAATTAATTTTGATGGCCATCCTTCCCATAAAACAATCATAGTTTTTAGATGTTACATGAATCCATAGGTAGCCCCTATATTTACTCATATTTTTTTAGGTGATACTTGATATCCATGGAAAATCATAGGCCTTAAACTCTATGTTCTAAACATTAGCTTAGGAGATTATGTGATAAATTCATCCATGCATTTATGCTTCAATGAAACAATCTAAGTGATTGTTTTACTATTTAATACAAGATGTAGGGTGAACTTGAGGAAGACATCTTATTTGGTCCCATAATCTATAGTCTCTAGGATCATAACTTCGGATTTAAATTTGAAAAATTAAGGAAAAAATGATAGGCATTTCATATTAATATGAAGGTATTAATGATGTTATTAATTGAATATTATTTATTACAAAAATGGTGAACTTTTGGTGATGATGTAGTTTAACATTTGGTTGATTTGCTTCACTGAAGTAATAATAAGTAATTTAATCTAAGTAAAGGATAATTTTCTTAAGTGGTTTTCAAAGGAGCACAAGAAGGTGATACACATTGGTATCAAAGAAATTTTATTCTTTGTTTACCTCTCAGAAGTTTTTTTTTTAAATGAGGATGTGCATATGAAATGAAACAATGAACAATAAGAGAGTCATGTATGGATTTGGTTATTAGGTGATAGTCATAATAACATTTTGAAGTAGGACAACTCAATACCTGATATTATTAGGTCAATTTTAAATACTTTGGAAAATAGTTCAATTGGTTAGAGTACTACCTTTTTAAGATGAAAGTTTTGGGCTCAAACCTCATCAATCCTGCTATGATTAATTTTGTAATTCTTTACTCGATCCCCACCCCATTTAATGATAAAAAATGGATAGAGAGTAGATTATTATATATATAAGGGATTATTTCACCATTTCAATGTTATTATCAAATTATCGTAGTTGATCCATGATAAATTTCATTTATATTACCAAATTATAATATTGGATCCACAATAAATATCATACTATCCTTAAGTAAGACAAAATGCAAAAAGGATTCATATAATTAAAAAATTGTAAAGAAAATAAATTTATGAATCTATATTCATAGGAAGATTGATTTTTGTAAGGAATGATAAAAAATAAAGATTCTCCTCTTAAGTTAGAATATCATGCATATATCTATGAAGCATTATAAATTATTTCCTAACTAGAGGACTCTTTCAAAATTTTAATCATAAATTTAACCTTTGACTAAGTAAATAGATACCCGTGTAAGTGAATAAATAATCTCTTCAATCATTTTCTGACAATGATGACAATATGTGTGCTTCAGAAAACAATTTTAATTATAAGAATGTATTTAAATGGTTTTTATGAGAATCCTCTTGCAAACCATTTTTAGAGTGTATGACCCCTAATAAGATTGAAAAAATAATAATATGTTGTATTTATTGTCTTTTAAATATAGTAAATGCCCCTTTTTATCACTAAAAATCCCATATAAATTAAATCTCATTGAATGTTAGTGGAGGAATGAAAGGAAAATTTAGAGTAGAGAAGTTTAGGAAAAGAACATGGAAGCCTACTATTGTGTATGAGGTGATGTTTAAAATTTTGATTGAGCTTCATGTTTTTAAATATTTAGTCTCATATAAATCCATGATTTTTTATTATGACTACATTTTATCTCATTTTCATTGTTGAGCAATGAGATTTTATATACAATCTTTTGTTATGATTGGATTTATTGGCAATCTCCTTTTATCAACGTTTATGTATTGAAAAATAGTGGTTGGACTATCTTATTTAAATTTTATTGATTCTTATTCTTATTTTTAGTTTCCATCATCTATGATTTTTTTGGGTTGGTTTAGAAAGAATAATAAAAAATATTTGTGTCAGGTAGTTTCATTGAGTTCACTGGCATTATTAACTACATAGAATAGAGGCCTTGACCAAGGTTTGGGAGAGGTGGTTAAGTCCCAGACTATGGGTTTTTTACAATATATAATTCTATGGGGTTCAAAATATCCACTATATGAAATCATATTATATGAATATGTTAAATGGCTTGAAAACACTTTGTTCTCAAATTATTATGGGTTTTAGAGACCTTGTATTTTTTTTTGTTTTCCATACTTGAATATTCTGAATGGTTTATTGTTTTTTAATTTATTACTTGTGATTGACATGATTACATTTTATTGGTTGAGTCATAATTACCTTTTGTAATTTATTCATATTTATTAACTATTATTATCTAATGAAATTGTATGACACCATTATTTTATGCTTGTTGATTTGGTAAATAAGATTTGTGAATAAGAGATAAAGTTATCATTAATTTTAATTTTACACATTTGGAAATGAGAGATGACCTTATTACAATGGAAATAGTAAGTGATTAAACAAGTTAATAGTTTAACTTTAAATAGACTAGATAGTCTTTCTGACTCTTCTTATTGATGCTAATGTAAATAAATTACAACATTATATATGATACTTCAGTTGGTTAAATTATACACTATATAATTATTAGTCCTATATAATTTTATTCCTTGACATGTTACCTAATTGTCTACTGGTGTGTTAAAAATTAAAATTTTAAATAGTTTATAATAATTTATATTACCATTGTTTGTGATGAAACTAATGGAATGCCTACAATAGTATGAAATTAGTTAGAGTGAAATTTATTTAATAGATGAGAAAGTTTATTAACAATAAGAACATGAATAAATTTTTTTTATTATGGAATAGCTTTAGTTTAAATTTATATTTCAAAAGTAGTTTTAGTTTTGGATAACATCATAATATGTGAACTAAATCATATTGCTTGGTAGAACATTGTTTGTGTGATTTCATTTCCCATGATAATGGAGTTTATTATTCAAATATATCTAATATTGTTTTGAATATGTATTTATTTCTATGATGAGAATTAATATGGTTTGTAACATATGTATATTATTGTGTATATGATTATTTTGTTTGTTAAATGTGTATGTTGTGTATATTTTTGTGGTATTCCATTATGGGTGAAAATGTGCTCGATTATGCATGTGTATGTTTCTCTTGAATGTGTGATAGTTATATTATGTATTTAAATTTTGGTGAGTTATTGGGCCATCAAAATAATTTTCAATATTAATTTTTGGATGTGTATTCCATGTATTATTTCTCTAGATTAAGATTTTAATATATTATGAAATCACACATGTATAAATATGGGTAAATGATTAGTTGAGGTGTGAAAATAGTTGATTTAAGAAATCTAAAAATATTTATTACAACTATCCCTAGTGTATTTTTTTTCCATGAATTTTACTTATTGAAATTATGGAAAATTAATTTATGTATATTTAAATATGTAATTTCTAATATATTTGATAGATGGTTACTTAAATTACATTCCTCATTGTGTACTAATTTTATGTACGAGGGATAAGAAATTGACTACGTTGTGTAAATTTATATTGATATGATTACTCTTATTCAAATGCTTGTTTACTAATTTAATGCATAAGGGATAAGTTAAACATTATTCCTAAAAGTCTAAGATGCTTATCTAGATGACTATGCACACAATATCATTATCTATATATTAATTAGATAAGGAGATAATTGAGCTTCCCCAGGTGAACTGGATGGAAGAGGTCTCCACTAGAATGTTGATAAAGAGAGTGATAAGTCTCGCATCGAACATAATTATTAAGACCATATCCCTTATTTTTAAAAAGAGTTGGTTATGCCTTTGAATTAGATGCCAGTATTAATGGATGATTATTAGTTGAAAACAATGAGCCATTGTGTGTTAACCCATATGAATAAGAGTATAGATTCATGCTTAATTTTATATCCATGTCCTATTTTAAATCTATGTTGTTTATGTTATGCATGTTCAAACATTCCAGCTAGGTTGTTGATGATATTTATAATGATATGTCAATGTATCACTTTGTGTACTCAAGGATCCTCACCGCTAATGCATGGATAGGTGATATAATTAACATTCAACGTTGTAGGAGCATTTATAAATTTATGTGAAATTTTTGATAATTATAACACATGTGAAAGTTATATATTACATGAGTTATTACTATTAGCACATGAATGAGATTATATGTTTATTCTATCATATTTTGATAGCACATGTATGAAATAATTTAAGATAGATCTATAGATGACCTAAATTAGCAAATCTAATATTGAATAAGATAATCAACTAACATCCATTACAATACTATTTATATTAGGATAATGACAAAATTGGATCTGTTAAACCTAACCAAGGGATTTATTACCACAAAACACCAAAGGAGAGGGTTAAAAATCCTATAGGAAAATGATCATATGAAATAACATTAAATAGGTCTAATAAAATTAAATGAAACTAATCTAGTGCACACCAAATCTTGTGACACAAAAAAAAAATTAAACATAAGTAGATAATGAAGGGATCATGGTAGGAAAATGGGGGCATAGATCACCTAAAGTGGAAGATGGAAAGAAAATAAAACATTATATATATATATATATATATATATATATATATATATATATATATATATATATATATATATACATATATATATATATATGCCAAATTTAAGAATAAATGTAATCTAAGCAAGGATTTATGCATTCAAGCACATATTACCTATATAATGTCTACCTATCAAAGGAAAGAAGAAGAGTTGGGAATACTTACCTTGAGTGAACCTATCGAATCTCAATCTCTCCATTAGATAATAATGCTTTGAAATATGTTATTTTGTAGTTGTAAGGATAACACTATAGAAATTAGATCTAGGCTAAAACACTCATAATTTTCATCCAAGACTTATCAAAAGTCATTTAATCTTCTCTCCAATGCAAACCATAAGCAATGGCTCCATCAAATGTATATATCTCATAATTATGAACTATAATGATGTGAAAATGAATTTGTTCCTTTATTGGATTAAAATGTTAGTTGTATTTTAAGCAATGTATAATCCTTAACCCTTCTCTAATTTTAGTCAAAAATATTAGCCACCTTAGTCTAGTTTATTATAAAAATTTAATGTTAGGCATCAAACAAAGTCAGATAGGCCGAGTTAGTTCCTTAACATGCACTAAATATTTTATAATAGGACTATCCTAGCTAAATAAGAGGGATAAAAGGGTGATTCTTATTTATGAGATATTTTAAAGAATAAATGCTTAGGGAAATTTGTAAATGGGATTTGGATTTCCTGGGTAGTTGGATGATAAGTTTGTGTAATGGGTTTTGGTAATGATAGATTTTAACAAAAATATTTCAAAGCACCAGTGGTTTTCCCACCCATTCCCTGATATACCCTTTAAGGCATTCACTTAAGTGGATCTAAATTTCAAATTTTCCTCAAAGAGATAATTTATTATCAAATGATAAATTTTAAACAAATTATGTTTATACATATGCCCTATTTGGTCATTTATTATCCAAAGGTTATTTTATCTTATTATTCATTTTTTTGGTTACCTTATTGGGTTGATTTAGTTATAACATATTAGTTGGTTTTATATAACCAAATCTCATAACCTTTTTAAATCTTACATACATAAAAAAATAATTAATGCTTTGATATTGAAAACAATCTTGTCAAATTCATCTTTTTTGTATTACCTATGGTGGTATAAGAGTGCTAGTTCATAATGGAGGATTTAAGAATAGTTTTCTATCAATTAAAGGAGCATATTAATGTTATAATACATCTACCATACCACACTTATGGATATTTAATGATAATGAACAATATTTTATCCTCTAATTTGGAGGATTATGAAATAAAGAAATAAAATAACCTTTCCTCGATACCATCATGAAGGACAGTTGAAAAATAACTCTCTACTTTGTCACATCCGTGATTTATTTAGATATTAATTTTAGGCTATAATTAAAATAATAATGGCTCATTGCCTCATATTTTAACTTTCAATAAGTCTTAGAATTCATAGGTTATTACATGTATAGCAACAATTTTCAAAATAAACTTTTGAGCAAAGAATATTTGAGCACATCATTGCATCCATCCATCTGCAAGTGAGTATTCTACTTCATTTTCATTATACATAGCTATAGGATAATGTGTATAATTAATACTAGAGTGAAGCATCTAGGTTATTTGCATGGAAAAATCTCCATGCTAAAATTAACTCTCAAATGTCTAATGTCACAATGAGCTCTACTAAATAATGGTGCAGACCAGAATAAAAGGCATAGTATAAATACTTGGTGAAATATTTTAGCATATATATTTATATCATTATATTTCATTAAAAAAACCAAGATTATCTAAGATTTATTTATTATTTTATACCTAAATTATTTTGAATCGAGTTGGCTAAAATTATTTTTCAAGTTCTTTGCACAAGTGGAGCTACAGGGTTCAAAACCCATTGCTATATATTTTGATCTTATTTTTTGTAAAGGAGTTATAATCAATGGTTTTAAAAGTTAATTTAATTGATACAATTGTGTAAGTATTTTCTATTTTTAACAAGTCTTAGGACTATTCTAATTGAAAACTATTTGGTGGGTAAAGGCCAAACCCCCATGATATTTCTTGATTATAATTTTTTTAAAGTGCCATGGCTGCAATTGTAAGTTTAATCTCTGAAAATGGAAGATTAAAATCTATAAACTACAATAAATTGTCCATTAATATGGGAAACATGCTTGTTTTTAATTACTTGTGAGAAATAATGGAAAAATACACTACACCACCCACTAAAGATACAAAATTGATCAAGTATAAAAAATGAGATAAGCACGCTCTTTCTTTATTAAAATAGCCATTTTTTCATAGGAGATTATTCACATTGAATCTATTAATTATGGTGCATGC
Organism: Torreya grandis; assembly: GCA_037957365.1. NCBI lineage: Eukaryota > Viridiplantae > Streptophyta > Pinopsida > Cupressales > Taxaceae > Torreya > Torreya grandis. The sequence goes on along the minus strand of JARHVA010006451.1, from coordinate 736,769 downwards.
ATAGCATTTTAATTATTAAAGGACTTGTATGAAAAATAACTTGCATATAAAAAAATTGACCTTGTGATGCAACTTTTAAAAAATAAATTAGTTGATGATGAAGATGTAATTGAATATCTTTCTTGGATTAAAATGTTAAAGTGATATTATTACACAAAAGGTGGAAAAATAAATTATTACATGCTCATTTCCATCACACTAAATGGTCTGAATTATTCATATAGTAATTTTGTTAAAATGTTAAAGCTTAGTGATAATCTCAATGGTGAAACATTTGACTCTATTTTTGTGTTGTTAACTCAACACAAACAATAGTTTTCAAAGATTAACAGTCAACCTATTGAAGAGGCCCTCTATACAAAGGCTAGATCACATCACAGAGATCATCACTATGTATAGAGTTAGTTTCATAATAATTCTATGAAATATTCTTTGATACATTCTCCAAGACACTCTCCACATCATTTTAAATAGTCTCTACAACATTCTCACTGACACTCTACAAGATATCAAAAATGAAAACATCACCGTATGTACTCTTCTCACTCTAGTGTTTTTTCCAATGATTTAGCTTCTTCTAAATCTCATTGGCACAAGAAAGAGACTAGATGTTTCAAATGTGGTTTTATCAAACATCTTTTAGATGTATGTACTTCTTGACAACCTCACTCTCCACACAAAAATAAAGTTGAAGGAAAACATGTGGATCATTCTAGTGGTATATATTCTAGTTACTCCATCTATTTAGGTTATTCTAACACTTTATTTTATAAGGTGGTATCCTATATGGCTGAGGTCTATGGATTCAATGAACCTATCACCATATTTTAAGTGATTAGTGACTCACCTATCTTGTGTGATCTACAAGGCTCAAGACCAAGATTTGTTGTAGTAGTATTTGTTTGATTCTATTATTTCTTTCTTATGTTTTTGGATTTATATACTTTATATTCATGACACGGAGTAGAGAGGATTATTTTATTTTTTCTCCCATTACATAAATTCTCACCTTCCACCTAATAGGGGATAATATACAACATTGGTTGGTATTTGATCAGTCATTGATGATAGTACAAGTTAACAGGGGTTTCTATCACATTTTGAGCTGAGAAATGTTAGTCAGTGTTTGTTGGACATGAAGGAGATGTGCCATACCTAGTACAGGTTGGTCACCTAGATGAATTTTTTTATGGATTCTTATGTATATCAATGTAGTTGAATATAATTTGTTCATGTTATATTACATCACAATACAAATTATCATAGGAAATTATGTGGACTTTATAGTTTTCATTGTATTTATATGCCACAACTCATAAGTTTGGGCTTATTTATGGAGTAGCATCAATTTTTATTGATAATAGGAGGTATGATATATAAATTATAATTGCATCAGAGTTTATTTGAAAAATACAAAGTCCTTACTCCAATGTGTTTATTATATACCATTTTAGATCAAAGGTAGTTTATTTTTTTCATTTATGATCCAAATTTTGTATTTGTTTATTATTATTATTTTTAATTACCTTATTAATTTGGGCTAGTTACTACCCATTAGTTGGTTTTATATAACCAACTCCTGTAAGAATATTAAATCTTATGTATGTACAAAAATAATTAATGTTTTGATATTGAAAACATTTTTGTCAAATTATTCTTCTATTTAAGGCTTACATTCCCCGCTTGAATCTCATAACATGTCAAAAAATTTCTACATGGGATGGTGCTTCGATAAAGATCATAGTACCACACAATACCAACCTAATAAATTTTAGTAGAAAGTGAAAATAAATGAAACTAAAGATTTTTTGAAAATATTTAAATCTCCATATACATACATTTGCATACCTTTATTATTGAATGGTTGTCTAATGTATTTATAGTCTTGATCATGGATGGCATATTTAACTACTTTGAATAAACCCTAATAATGCAAGGCTAAAGAGAAAAAATAAACAATCATAGGGAAATCATAATAAATGAAAACTTACATAATGGAATAAGTTACTTGGAAAATTGGTAATCAAAGATGAAAAATTCAATGTTAGAACCAAAATACCAAATAAAATAGATATAATGAGAGTTGCTCGAGTACCAAAAATCTAATACTACTAAATAATTGAGAAAACCAATAAATGTACCTAAGAATAGTAAAAAACTAGATCAAATCAAAGACATGTGAAACTAAAATAATATCACAAACATAAATTTAAGAGAAATAACAATCTATAATCTAATAAAGATGTAAAAATTAAAAAAAAAACTAAAAAACATTGATGAGACAGAAGTAACAATATCTATTCAATGGAAAAAGTCAACAAAAATGTAAGAGAAAAGGAATGAAATGGTCCATAAAAAGGGTGAAAATAAACCCTAAGTCCAAAAAATAACCAAATAAAATTTAAGAAGGATAAATTAATGAATAATAAAGTATCAAATAACCACTCAAAAATGTAGCTTCTATTGTGAATAATAGATGAACTAAAACACTCTTATTCTAAGTATGTCTAAAAGAAATAGAGAATATGGATTAGAGAAGCTAGGAAGAGATTTAGAAACATAATTTCTTATCAAGGGGAAATATGAAATGAGTGGTGGTGTAACTTAAGTTAGTACTAAGATGAATAATATATATTAGAAATAAGACACTAAATTCAAGTTGGTAAGATGGAATGTTTTTTGACATTAAGAACTCTAGAGAATTGACCCTTTACACATAAATTAAGGTTAACTAGATAAGTATAAATATCATCCCATGAAGGATATATATGCATTAAAAAAGTATAATGGAACTACCTTCCCATAATTTTTTCTAAGTTCTTCAAAACCCCTTATAGAGTCATCAGTCTACTATAAAGACTGGGTACTTGTATGAGAAAGTAGGTTGGCACTATAAATATAATTTTGAAAGTATGAGACCTTATACCATAGTATACTAGTTTGTTGAACCCAAATGGAAATTGAATCTATTAGGAGGCCAACTATGGAAATTTATCTTCAAATAGGATAGGAGGTATGCCTAATAATATTCATGTATTTTGATGTGATTTTAACTTTTGCATAATTTTTTTTTTCCTTTTGATCATTTCCTTTTGTATTAATGATTTAAATTTTGAATTTTATGGCCTTTATTTATTACTCCTCCATATATATTCTAAAAATAGAACATGGGTGTTAAAAATTACTATCACTAGGGAACTTACACTTGGTGTCTAGGAAAAATAAATTAGAGAACATGATGTTTAAGACTTTTGTACTTGCATATTTAGATAAGAGTGATATATTGAAATTGACCTTTGTGTGACCATAGAGGAATGTAATATGGTAAAGGATATAAGTTAACATGTAAAAATATAGTTATCTCAAGTCATAAGAAAATTTGTAGCTTAAACATGATACGATGATAGGTATGTACAAATTATCATCATAAGGAATAATGTATGTGAGTACAGACATGAGAATAGGTTGTTAAACTTTTTTTTCTTAGAGGAAATATTTTAAGAGTACGAAGTCACAACTCTTAACCATTTCCTAAATTTTTAGGTAATATACTTATCTAAGGTTGTAAACAAAAGTAATTTATAAAATGTTGGTTTGTGAGGAAGGCCTAATCTTATCAAAGGTCTTACATTGAAATTCATAAAAGGCAAACCAAAGAGGTATAATAATGAATGTTTTTATAGTAAAATGAGAGTATTTTATGATGAATACTTTTTCTTATCCAAGGTTTTACACTTTAACTCACAAAAATAAAACAAAGGAGGTGTAAAATATAATTAAGTTTGTAATTATATAAACTAATGAATCAAAAGAGACTTGAAGGTTAACTTACAATTGAAAAAGAGATAAAATGATATTCATGAGGATGGTCAATTCCTATATGTATTCTTATGATACAACTAATGAGTTAAGATATGAATGAATGTAGATAGACCAAAGTACCAATGATAAGAACCAAGGCTACTAAATTTTATTCAATGCTACACTTTGGAATGCTTTCAAAAACCTTCAAGAAGTGTTATCGATAACAAATATACAAATTTATGAAAAACATGTAAGATATTAATAATATTGGAAATAATAATTTAATCAAAACACTTCTCTAAAAACTAGGCATTATTGGGTTATTTGAAAATAAGTCATTTGTTAGTTTGTAATATATGAGTAATATGACTAGGATTGTCTTTGATCAAGTAAGAACCCCATAATTTTTAGCATATTTACCTTAATTATCATGGGTATAATTAAATTTAAGGATTATTTAACCAATATTTAAGGTATAAACTTTTAACGTTTTCTTATATAGATTGGAAATTCAAGATTTATATTATCAGTTATGTTGTAAGACACACATACAATGCTCATCAAAAAGATCTAAAGCATGTAGACATAATTCATTAAGTTTTTCATTTGGTATAATTCCATTAACAGATATACAAAATAATTATATTTAAACTTCTATAAGTAAGATAGATTCAAAACTATATACTAAATAAGATAGTGTTTCCCTAGTAGCAGTACATATGCTAGTGTAAAATGCCTAAAGTGCAAGATAATTTTTTTAATTTGAGTCAGAATGGGAATATAAAATTTTATTAAGTAAAATTTTGTTAATAATTTTAATAGTTACCTCATCTTGGCCATATAATTGAGGATGATAAGGTGTGGAAAATTTATGCATGATTTAAAATTTAGCACATATTTGTTTGATATCCTTAATCTATAAATTCCCATCATTCCCACAAATAATGGTGTTGGGAATTCCAAAGTGACACATTATTTTATCAAGTATAAATTTAGATATATCGATACCTATTCCATTAACAAGTTGAATATCTTCATCTTAATTACTGAAATAGTTTGTGGTCGTGATGATGAAAAGATGACCATCTTTAGATAGAGGTAATTTACTAAAGATATATAATCCCCACATGGACAAATGCCATAAATATTTTATTTTTTTATTCTTGGATGCATGATATTAGATAATTCAATCATGCAATTTTTAGGGGTTATGGTTTTTTATGAACATGTTATCATATTTTTCAAGTGTGGACCATAAGTATCCCATGCATAGGCATTTTTGGGTTTTAGCATATCTACTAAAATGATCCATGTGCTTATTCGATAAGGAAAGAAACTTCATTTTTATTGACATGATGGATTAATTTACCTTTTTGTGTTATGATAACATATCATGTTATGTCATAGGACATATTTGTAATCTTTTTTGTGAATTTTAGTTTTTTTGTGAGAATTAGTGTTAGTAGGATAAGTGAGATGCTCAATAAACTGTTCAAAGTTTTTGTACCACATGATTTGTTAGATGGTTATAAACTATATGTCTTGTATTAGATAATAATTCTTGTTTGGTAATGAAGATGTTTATTTTTACATGTGGATAAGAAATTTGGAATCATGAATAGCTTGATGAGAGTGAAAAAAAGATGCAGATATAATATATGACATATTAATGACTTGATTCATCTCATTGGGAAATCATTCCCTAGTTGATATTAGGGTAGAGGAAGTGTACAAGATGATAATTCAATCATTATAAGGATTTCAAAGAGTGGGATTATGTAATATTTATTATTTCATGCCATCGAATGATTTTTCACATGAATTAGTCCAATCAAGAGCTATACCTTTCTTATGGAAGGAGTTGATTTAATAAATAAGGTATAAAATCTTAGGAATGAATCATCATATATCCAAAAGTTTACCAAAGTATGCTTGTATGTCTATAATAGATCAAGGAATAGGCATGTGGATGATATATTTGATTTTAGTTGGATCACCATTAATTCCTCTAAGAGAGACTAAAAAACCTAAGAGTCTACCAAATGTGACACCAAAAACACATTTTTAAGGATTGAGTCTAACTTTGTATTTAATGAGATGATCAAATAAGATAATGAGATCATGAATATGATTTTCATGATGTTTGGATTTGGCAATAAGGTCATATACATATGTTTCAAAAAAATTAGGTATAATATAGTGAAATATATGTGTCATTGAACATTGGTAAGTCGTACCAAAATTTTAAGGCCAGAATAAATTTTGATGTTAATAGGTGTCTAATTATGTTGTAAACATGGTTTTGTGTTGATCTTCAGAAGTAATGTGAATTTTATTATATCTTGAGAAATTATCTATGATACATAACATTTAATATCTCGTAGTGGAATAGACAATGGAATTGATAGATGGTAAAGGAATATTATCTTTGGGATAAGTTAAGGTTATAAAAGTCTATACATATGTGAAAAACCATTATTAAATACAAGAAAAATGTTGGAAAAATTTGGATTAATCTAAATGTTTGATGAATTTAACATGTAATAGATTGATGATCTCTTCATGACATAAGGTAGAAATCTCATAATGGAAGTTCTGTTATTTTGATGCACATGTTTCACTTCAAGAGAAGTAATGATATTATGGACCAAAATATTGGGATCAACATTAGGCATATCTTCATATAACCATGTGAAAGATTCAAAATAAATATTGAAGAATAAAATAAAATTATCATGGTCTATAGGAATAAGTTATTTGGAGAAAAGAATAGGTCGAATGATAGTAGTGGTTTGATAATTAATTGTAATAGTTTATTATATAATTATATCATTTATGTCTTTGAAATGATAGGGATCAGGATTGAGAGAAGAAATAGGGTGTGTGTTGGGATCAAAAATAGCAATGAAGTTATTAAAACAAGGAGTATTTTTCTAAAAATTACCTAGCTTATGATGTTGACATATAAGTTATTGCTCATGATCATGGAGCAATTATACTTCATTAGTAGGAATCATGGGTAAGGTACAATAATATTAAACATCTAATTCAAGATCCAAAACTTGATTGCCTTTATTATATAATTTAGAATGTATTTTTTGAATGAGTGTAGATTGTGCATCTAAGGTAATATCAAAAGTGGAGGTGTGATATTGTTTAATATAAGTTAATATTGAGATAGCATGAGAAATACTATCATTTGTGGTATTTATATTATAGATAATAGGCATAAAATTGAGTTGTGTAGTAGGATATGTGGGAGGTAATGGTGTTAAGCACATGCTTATACAGAGAGCAGGGTGAATCAGTATAAGATAATCTTTTAATATTTTAAATTTAATCAACCAAAATAACCATAAACATTCAATATATAGAAATCAATACACAAGAGAACATATGATTTATGTGGAAACACTTTTAAGAGAAAAAAATGGTAAAATATTACCTATATATATATAACTCATTTATAATAAATTTATAGGTGCCAACCTATTGGAGATACCAATCCCCAAACAAAGCACCAACTAGCTCAACTTGTGTACACCCACCTAAGTGAGACACCAATGCCCTTTTCCAAGAACTAACCTAGCCAATTCATGAGCACCAAGCCCTAGACTATAATGTACTAACCTCATTCCAAATTGATTCCACCATCTATCAATTCTTCTTCAATTGAATGTTGGATTTGATTCTCTTGCACTTTCTCTCTAATTGATTTTCTTATATACTTTCTACTCTCCTTTCTTTCATAATTCTCAAATGATATTCTTCATTAAAATAAATCTGCCCTTCACACTTTTTCTCTTAAGATAAATTATTTTTCAATTTTTTCTCTTTTCTTCTTCTCTTCCTTAGACTCCAATGATATATCTTCTAAACCATATACTTTTTTATTACAATCCTTTTTATTACTTTTTATATCCACTACATTTCCTTTCAAAGAGAGAGACACTTTTTAAAGATATGAGTCAGCCCATATTAAATATAATTCTACCCATACACTTAATTATTCCATAATTAATTAATGCTTCCCCGAAAACATATGCACTACCCTCTAAGGTAAATTATAGGCCTCCTTAGCCAAATCACGGCCCCTCTAATGAAATTGATGATCTTCATTCTTAAATTACTACTCTTCATTATTCAATTATTTATCTTCCTATAAAGAGAGTCTGGAGCTACTTGGAAAGTTTGGAGTTGATGATTGCATGAGTTTGGAGTTGATGACTGGTTTAGTACAAAGATGTAGACTAGGTGAATCTAAAGTTGTTGACTAGGTTAGCTTGAAGCTATTGACTAGGTGAGTCTAAAGCTATTGACAATGTTGAATTATGTTATTGTTATTAGTGTTGTGGTATTTATGTTATCATTAGATGGAGGTCATTAATTTCAAAGTCAAAGTTGATGTCATGCATGGTGGAGTCATGTGTGACAAAGAGTATTTTGACAAGAGAGAATTTGAAGGCAAATATGGTCTATCTGATTGAGAGATAATTTTAAGGCAACATGGTAACTCTTCTAAGTTTGATGACATGCTTTAATATCGAGATACAAAGTAAGCATACTATTAAGGACTAGTTTTGAGAAACATTATCATATCATGAACATAGTTTAATAGTCTTTGGGTTCTATATGAGGGCTTGACACAATGTTGTGATGTGACAAGCTCATGATCATATTGAGATTAGTATTGTCTTCAGATAATCCTAATTAAACAATGGTCTTAGTTGATATCATTAAAATTTATCTTGTTTGAGTTCAAATCATTGAATGTTAGGTGTCTTGATAAGCCTAATCTAGCCTTGTGAGAAGGTGTATGCATGAATTATAGTGAATCTTAGTGAATTGTAATAGTGTATGCATGAGAGAGTGTATAATTTTTTTTAATAATAATAAAGAGGCAAATCATCTTTTATAATATTTTTTTAGTTTAGTTTTTTAGGCTTAGTCCTTGCATGAAGAGACCTAGTAAGAAGGCATAAGTTTGGTAGCATGTTAAGGTGAGTATATTGAGGATTGTAAGAATATATATGGTAGTTTTTGAGAAAGTTATTAGGTTTTATGAGATTATAATGAGGAATTTAGGATAGTAAAATATGTTTTAAGGTGTGTTTAAGGTCTAAGTATGACTGATAGTTCAAGGCTTAATGTGCAAAGAGACCTAGTGTGACTTAAGGGGTCATGTTCATTTCCCAAGGTGTCAGAGATCTTAAGATAATTTTTATGTGTAAGATGTTTTATAAAGTTTTTTTACCAATTTTGAGGTCAAATTATAAAAGAGAAAGCATGAAAATTATTGTTGAGGCTTTCTATGTGCACAAAATGAGGTATTGTAGACACAAAAAGGACTTTATTAAGATCATTAGCACATGAAACCTTTGTATGAGGATACAAGTAGCTCAATGTATTTTTGGAATGGTACTATCTTAAATTTCATATTATTTTTTTGGAGTTGAGGGGTAATCCTTTATGAATGATTGTTAAGAATGGAAGGTAGTTTAAACCCTCATAATGACATGATATGAAAGATATTGTTGTAAAAGGTTTAGAATGGTTTGGTTGACCTATTTTTATGATTTAAAATGTATATGACTCTCCCAATTTTCTCTTGGTGGCATTGGTCTGATAGAAGAGTGAGTAAAAGATATATAAAAACCCTTATTTCTCATATTTTTGATGTAGCAAGTGGGGTTGACTAGGTCAAAACATGACAATGATTAGGGATGATGTGTGAGACTTTTAGTTTGTTCCAATTTATGTTTTATATCATTTTTTATACCTTAAATATTCTAGATTAGTCATGTAAGTTTTCATATTTCTAAATAGGCCTAATAAGGAAGATAGTGAAAAAACCCAGCAAAAGTGAGAATGAGATTAGGGATGGGTTTTAGTGGATTCATGATGGATACAAATGTATGTGGTAATTTTTATATACCTATATCTCATTTACACCATGAATATACTTTTTTAATATTCTCATAAACAATCAAAAAGGTTTTTCAAAGTGACTTCTCTAACATAGTGAGGTCTATGTAGGGTGTCAACATGAGATTGGTTAGTAATACCAATATTTATATTTAATATATATATATATATATATATATATATATATATATATATATATATAACACTTTTTAAGTTCATAAAAGTGTTCACACAGGTGTTCTAAATCTTGATTTTCATAACTATATTTTTGGAGCTATAGGTAGTTTTTTGTGTGTGAGTGAGAATGATGTTCCTGAGTATTTTTGCATAGAGTTGAATAATAAAATTCACATTAAATTTTTATATATGTATCATAGGTTAATTTTAATACATATTTATTCATTATAAATTCTTATGAAGGTGTGAAAAGTCAAAGGTTCGTGACTATGTTCTTAAGGCATGTTTGTGGTTTTGAATGAGCATATGAAGATGATCAATTTAATGTATTTTTCCCTCTGTGGTGAAATATAATGCAATTTTTTATGAACTTGTGTTCATTTATTTTCTATCCATGTTATTTTTTTTTGGATTATGTGGCAAATTTGAGTGTATGCATCATATTTTCAAGACAAAATTTTTGGTAGTGAGAAGGCCTAATTATGAGTAGACCTAATTATGTGGTTCAAGGAGTGAAATGAGATAAATAGTGTTGGGTACATTATGTTAGATTATCATGGTTATAATTTAATCATGTATGAATTTTTAAATTCATTTTTGAAGTCTCAAGATGTTTCAAGTTGGTCAGGGTGAAACATGTGCCTTGAGAAGGCCTAATTGCATTAGGTCTCTATTAGGTCTAATGGTGTCTTTGGTCCTTATGGGTGGTGACAAACCTATGTAATGGTTGAAAACTTATGAAAATGTTTTTATACTCTATTAAAATGGTGATATGTGTATGGATAGGATTATGACATACCAATATGGGTGATATTAAAAGTTAAGTATAAAAAGAAGGTTTAATAGGCCTATTGTGACTAGTTAGAATATTGAGAGAATAAATGAATGACATATGGTTTGGAAACAAAGTATAGTGATTTAATACCATTATATATGTGTGTTTATTATTTAATAAATATGTAATAATATTTTTTAGGTGATGATCAAGGCCATTTCACCTAATTCTACCAAGAAGTGGGCTATTTAAGCGAAGAAGCCTACTAGGCTATTTGAAGGACATATAAGAGTGATAAGAGAAAAATAAGGTGGTAATATTTAGTTTAGTGAGAAATATGTGTACAAAGGTGATAATATGTTATATTTTATTTTTTTAGTGTTTATTTACCTAGGGGGTTGGTGCCTCCTTGTAATTTTGTGCTTGGTAAAGGACTAGTTGAGTTGGTAGTTGACTAGTGAGGGGTTGATGAGCCTTGTGGGGTTGGTGCCTCACTAAATATTGATTAATTAATTATAATAATATATTAAAATATTTGATTTAGTGGGTTTTATTTCCTAATAGGTTTTAACACATATTTATTGTGTTCATATGTTATGTGATTATGTGAATATTTGTTTATGTATTGATTGATGTATGTGTTGGATGAATACTTCATGAATGATAAGTGAAAGTGAATGAATATTTTAAAGCCAATAATTAACCCCATCCCACATATTAGTGTTAATTAAAATAATTAGTATTATATAAATTCTTTTAAAGGAGGCTTAATATTCTAAATGAGATCCAAAGTAAGTGAGGATGGCTAGTCAAGTACAAGGTAGTTTCTATATAAGGATCTATTGTTTAACAAATCTAATTATGAATTTTGGATTTTTAGGATGAGAACATATTTAATGTCTCAAGGTCATGATTTTTTTTAATCATTTTTGGATGTATATACTATGCCCCCTATTCCTCCTATAGATGTAGTAGTTAAGAAGGCTCGTGAAAATAATTCAAAAATAATTAATGGTATTATGTGTGGCCTATTAGAGGTAGAAATTGTGAAGGTGATGCACTATATGTCTACTAAATAAATATGTGACAATTTGAATACTATCCATGAGGGAGACTCCAATTTCAATTGGTCCAATTTAAAAACCCATAGGAGTGACTTTGAAATCCTAAGGATGAATAAAGATGAGACCATTACAGCCTGCTTGTTGAGGGTTGATGAAGAGGTAAACATCATATGAGGCCTAGGTAAATAATTGAAAGAGTCTATTGTTGTTCAAAATATTTCAATATATCTAAGTCCTGAGTTTGATTCTAAATTATCTATTGTTGAAGAGATGCAAGATCTAGACAAGCTATAGATGGATAGACTTCATGGCACACTAAGAGTCTGTGATATAAGGATAAATGAAGGAAGACATACAAAGAAGGACAATTCATTCAAGGTATAAAATAATTAAAAGGAGAGGAATACATAAGGTAATAAGGTCAAAGACAATGATGAATCTAATATTGATGATGATGATTTGATATCTATTTTAGCAAGAAAATTAAAAATATGTTGATTAAATACAAGGGTAAGATGCCCTTTAATTTATTTAATTGTGGAAAGATTGGACACTTTTCTAAAAATTTCCCTCATAAGCATAAGATAAAGTATTATGAATACCATGATGAAGGTCATGATGATGATAAAATGTCTTATAGGTTTGATAAGAGCAAGAAAAACTTCAAAAAGTATGATGATAAGAAGTTTTTCAAGAGAAAAAGAATATTTTACACCAAGGAAGATTCCATCTCATCTGATGAGAGTGAGATAAGTGATTCTAAGATTAACCAAGAAGGTTATGGTCCTAATTTCAATGAATTTATATTCATGACCGAGGAAGCAAGTTGTTCAAATCAATATGAATCCATGTGGTTTGGAGGTGTTGTTGGTGATTTAGATGAAGAACAAAATGAGATAAACCTTGAGGTTGAATTTATGAATGATCTATAATAACTAAAAATGGTGAAAAATAATAATAAGATGATGAGGTCTCTTGTCAAATACTATGAGGATAAAATCAATTTATTTGAAGATAAACTGATCAACAACTCTAAGGAACAAGATGAAATAATAAAATAAGTGGAGACTCAAATTGAGATTGTGACTTCAAGCTAAAGGCTAAAGAAGAAGAATGTGAAAAGTATGTAACTAAATTGGATTCCTTAAGAGCTGAGTTAGATTAGGCATCAAGTAAGGTAAAGGCATTTGTGATATTTAAAAAGAATACCAATGATCTAGATAACATATTGAGTATTAAAAAGATAACTAATGACAAAATAGGTCTTGGTTTCAATGGAGACCAAAAGAGGAATTCTAATGTGATCAAGAAGAATCAGACCTTAAAGGTCAATGGTTAATCAAGGAATGAGGGTGCTGGAAGAATAAAGACAAATCCTATTATGTAGTATAATATTATAGGGTATTATAATCCTTTTAATGGTTATTGTTATTCATGTAACCAATTTGTTCATAGAGAAAGGAATTATAGAAGGCCCTTCAAGAATGAATAGCATTGGAAATATGAGGATAGTCATCAGTCAATATGTGTGGGTCATGGTGTGTTTCCATCAAAAAGAATAATGTGTTTCAATTGTAAAAGGTTGATCATATTGAAAATTTATGCAAGCATGGATTCTCAAGTCAAAACTAGAAAGTTGAGGCCCCTAAAATGCAAGAAATAAGACAAGACAATGATGGGAAACCAAAGGTAGTAAAGGTAAATGATGACCAGTCTATAAGTTCAAGTGGACTATTTTACATGGTGGAGCATAGTTTCGATGAAAATTAATGCCAAAATTCTCGCTATCAGCTCATATTGTGGATAAAGGAGTAAAAACAAATAGGCCATGTCATAATGTTTTTAAATAGGATATTGAAGAGGTCAAGCCAAAAGATCTATTTAATCCTAAGAGGATCAGGAAGAAATATCAATCTATTAAGGACATGGAGATCTATGAATCTATTTAGTTTATGTTGTTTTAGTACCTGAGAGAAAAAGTAACTACATTAAGCTTCATAGAGGCACTCAACTAGTGAGTAGAAGCATGAAGGGATCTTGGTATTAGGGGGATATTTGTATTCTTATTTAAGACCCAAAATTTAGTCAATAGTCTATTGAATGTGTGATTTAAAAATATGTATTACAAATTGTTTATATGATAACTTGATCAAACCAAGTCATTGTCATGATTATGCCTAAATATCTCATGGAGGTAAGGGCAACATGATTGGGTTTCTCTGTGAGTTGAGTTCCTATTTGTTTATCAGAGGAATATTGATCCTATTTAGGAAATAAAGCATGTTTTAAGTCCAAGGATAATATGGTAGCTATCAAGAGATGACCCTTTTTTAGTAATGTCAAAGGGGGAGAAAGTTCCTATTTGAGATAAATGTTAATTTGAAGAAGATCCAACTTAAGGAGATATGAATGATTATATTTATTTGAATGTTTTCCATCAATGACAAAAGGTGAGATTGTTGAGGCATTTTCCTATTGTTGGTTTTGAGGAATTGATGTTGTCATTGATGTCAAGATCCAAATATAGGTCATTAATGTCAAAGTCAAAGTTGATGTCATGCATGGTGAAATGGTATGTGACAAGCAGTCTTATCACAAGATATAATTTGAAGGTAAAATGTTGCCTCTGTAATTGAGAAAGAATTTTAAGGCAACATGGTAACTCTTCTAATGTTGATGACATGTTTCAATACCAATATATAGGTAAGCATAATATTTAGCACTAGTTTTGAGGAAGATTATCATATCATAAGCATGGTTTAGCAATCTTTGAGTTCTTTATGAGCTATTGGAAAAATGTTGTGATGTGAAAATATAATGAGACTATTGAGAGTAGTCTTATCTTCAAATAATCCTAATTAAATAATGGTATTGGTTGATATCATTCAAAGTTAGTTTATTTGAATTCAAATAATTGAATACTAGGTGTCTTGAGAAGCCTAGTCTAGCCTTGTGAGAAGGTGTATGCATAAATTATAGTGAATATTGGTTAACTATAAAAATATAGGCATGAGAGAGTGTATAAATCTTGTAATCATGAGAAATAATAAAATTAGCCTTCAAAAGAGTTTCAAGTTTAGTTTTTGAGGCTTAGTCCTTACATAAAGAGACCTAGTTAGAAGGCATATGTTTGGTAGCATGTTGAGGTGAGTATATTTAAGATTTTAATAATATGTGTGGTAGTGTGTGAGAAATATATTTGGTTTTATGACATGATAATGAGGTTTTGAAAATAGTACAAGAGCTTTCAAGGTGTGTTCAAGGTCTAAGTATGACTAACAGTTCAAGAACTAATGTGCATAGAGACCTAGTGTGACCTAATGTGGGGTCATGTTCATTTACCAAGGTGATAAATTTCTTAAGATAACTATCATAGGTGTGACAGGTTGTATAAAGTTTGTTAACCAAGTCTGAGGTCAAAGTCTAAAGGATAAATCATTAAAATTGGTGTTGAGGTTTCATGTGTACATAAAATGAGGTATTGCAAACCTGAAAAGGATTTTTGTATGATCTTTGGCAGACTCAACCTTTGAATTATGATCTAATAATCTCATGGAATTTAGAAAAGTATCCTATCTGAAATTTCCTACATTGGTTTTAGATTTGATGGGGAAATCCTTTATGAATGATTATTAAGAATGGAAGGTAGTCTAAACCCTCCTAAAACCCTTGTAATGACTCGATATGAAATATCCTATTAGTAATGGTTCATAATGATTTGTTTTAAAAAAATTTATTATTTTAACATGTATAATACTCTCTTAGGCTTTTCTAGGTGGTATTGGTCTGATAGAAGAGTGAGTGAAAGCTAAAGGATAACCCTTATTTTTTAATTTTTTGATGTAGCAGGTAGGGTTGACTAGGTCGAAACACAAAAATGATTGGTGTATGATGTGTGATACTTGTATTTTTTTCCCTTTTAAGTTTATAATCAGTTTTTATATGTTAAATATGTTAAATTAGTCATGTAATTTGACCTATTGCTAAATACTACTAATGAAGAAGACAATGAGAAAACTAGGAAAAAGTGAGAATGAGATTATGGATGGGTTGTAGTGGATTAGGTATGGATAAGAATGAATGGGGTTAATTTTATATACCTATATAAAATTTATCCATTGAATATAAGTTTTGAATATGCTCATATATAAGCAAAATTATGTTTTCAAAGTGACCTATCTAACACATTGAGGTTTGTATATGGTGAAGATATGAGATTGGTCTGTAAGACCAACATTGATATTAAAACTTGTAACACATATATTTTAAGATGTTATAATTTTTATAAAATATAATATAAAAAAAATTAATTTCATAAAAGTGTTCACATAGGTGTTCAAAATCTTTATTTGCATGATTGTGTTTTTAGTTTTTTTGTATGAGTGAGAATGATGTTCCCAAGTCTTTTTACATATATTTGAAGAACTTAGTGCACATTAAGTTTTTATATATGTCTCATAGGTTAAATAAATAAATTTTTATTCATAATATATTCCTATTAAGGTGTGAAAAATCAAAGGTTCTTGAATAGGTTTTTAAGGCATGTTTGCAGTTTTGAGTGAGCATATGAAAATGATCTATTTGAGGTCTTTTACCTTGTATGGTGAAATATAATGAAATTGTTAATTACCATAGGGTCATGTAGGTTTTATCAAATTTATTATTTTTTTGGTTTATTTTTAAAATTTTAGTGCACGTTTTATATTTTCAAGATAGACTTTATAGCAGTGAGAAGGCCTAATTGCGAGTAGACCTAATATGTGGTTCCAGGAGTGAAATGAGATAAATGGTATTGGGGACTTAAGGTGAGATTATAAAGGGTATAATTTTAAGTGTGTATGAAATTTTTTGTTAATTTTTTAAGACTCAATATCTTCCAAGATGGTCAAGGTGAAACATTTGGCTTGAGAAGGACTAATTGCATTAGGTTTCTATTAGGTCTAATGGTGCATTTGGTCCTTATGGGTGGTGATCGACATATGTAATGGTTTTTTCACTTATGAAACATTTGTTTTGATATATTAAAAAATTTATCCATGTATTTATAGGTTTATGTATGACTAATATGGGTGAGAGCAAGAGTCAAGTATAAAAATAAGGTCTAATAGGCTTAATTTGACTAGTTAGAATATTGAGATAATAAATGAATGACATAGGGTTTTGGAAACCAGGTAGAGGGATTGAATACCATCATATAGATGTGGTGAATATGTCATAAATATATAACATTGGTTTTATAGGTTATGATCAAGGTCATATGACCTAATTCTTCCAAGAAGTGAGCGAGTTGAGAGAAGAGACCTAGTAGGTTATGTGAGAGAGATAAAAGAGTGATAAGAGAAAAATAAGGAAGTTATATTTATTTTAGAGATTAAAATGTGTCCAAATTTGATTAGAGTTCCTAAATGACTGATTTTTTTTGAGTTACCTAGGGTGTTGGTGCTTCCTTGTAAGTTATTACTTGGTAAAGGAGTAGTTGAGTTGATGTTTAACTAGTGAGGGGTTGGTATTCCTTATGGGGTTAGTACCTCACTAAATATTGATTAATTGCTTATAAAAATTAAACATAAGATTTTTTTTTTAAAAATTATCCCCCAAGAGTGTTTCCAACATATCTCTTATGTTAATATTTTATATGCTTATGTGAATGCTTGTTTTTACATTGATTGATGTATGTTTTTGGATGAATACTTCATGAATGATAAGTGAAAGTGAATGAATGTTTCAAGGCCAATAATTCAAATACCATTAATTTTTTTAATTAAAATATATTGGATGAGTCTTAATCTATTTATTGGGTGAGTTTAGTGCTCCTAACTAAGCGAATTCAAAGTTGTTGACTGGGGGAGTCCAGAGCTACTGACTGAATGAGTCCAAAGCTACTAAGTGAGTATGTAGCTTTCTCTTCACATTTACTTTTTCATTAATGAATATTTTATGTGCATTCCTATTATGACATCAATCATACTTTTGAAATCAATTAACTATTCCTTTGACATCAATGATAATATTTCCAACAATCTCCCTCTTTGTTATTTATGGAAACCCTTTAAAGAATTACTCATGTATAGACATAAAACACTCCCTTTATATAGTTATCCCATTTATTTTCACTCTCCCCATTTGACATAAATGGAAAAGGATTATACACCCTACTTTCCTTTAGATGACGCTTCCTCTCATAGTCACTAGATGGAAAAGTTATTATCTTCTTCTATTTTCTGTGTTGCAATTTTGAATTTATTCTATACCACTTATTGTAATATATTCTTTTATTTTTCATCTTTGTACCATCTTTCCACTATGAACATCATATCTCTCTTACTTCAACATGGTATTTAATACCAATTCTCTTTGTGATTAGTGCTCCATCATGTCTTCCCTTCCATTGCTCCTTATGCCTTTTACACAACTCCTTTTAATTGTCTAGTTGTTGTATTCACTTCCAAACATGCATAAATTTTATTTTGAGTTTGGTTTAAGCATCCTCTTACTTGTTCTAGTCTATAATATTACCTCCACATTATCTCACTATATGTCTATACTTATTGTAATTATAACATACAATGTATTTTTATAATAGAGTGAGTGAAATTTTACTTGGGAAAACATATGAATCTTTGTTTCCATTCGAACCATGCCCATTCATCTCATGTCCTTAATTTATGCCATATTTATATGCATACTCATTTCTTGCAAACCTATTTCTCTTATCTACATTTATGCCACTATTCCATGTAATATCCATTCCTCTCATGTATCTTACACTCCTTTTCCTTATGACCAAAAATGTTATAATTAAATTAATAGCCATAAAATGATCCTTGGTACCTATTGGGTTGTTTTGGAAAGAATGATCTTCTATCATGCCAATGGTTCTTTCCTTTGTTTTATAATTGTGTAACCTAATTATTTTAAGAAGTATTATCTTCCATTTTCATAGGTTTAGTAATTTCAAAATCATTCTTTGTAACCTTGTATTCATCTCCATTGTCAAGACCTGACTTGTGGAATAGTGACCTCTAATGATCTAGAATCTCATCTATATCCTAGGTGTTATTATTAAATATTACGTTGCTTGTCAATTTAGCATTCAACTATTATAAATCCTTCCTCAAGGTAACAATCTCAGCTTCTATCCTCTCACATTATTCTGCCTTTAGATTAATTTTAGTATTTTCCTTAATTTTTTTTGCCTCTTTGACTTGAGAATTTACACTCATGATGACCATTTATGACTCCTCTCAAATTTTTGGTAATGATAGATTTTACCAAGATCTCTGAATAGAAGCCATGTGATGAATGTCAAATTCCTATAGAAGTAGAATGAGAGCTCTAAAAATAAGAAAATTCTACAAAGGAAATGTTTGCATTAACCACTTTAGGATAAAATAAAGTACATTTAGGGTGAGATTAGGTCACCAAAAAGGTAAAACCCTAACTCATAATTATAACCCACTTAAAGGTAAATGACCCTTAATGAATTAATTAACTAACCTAATTAAGTTGAAAAGACATGTAGGTGAAACCACTAGGTAGGAAAAAGTCTACACTAATACTCCCCTCAAGTGTAGCTTAGGTGGGTAGAAGAATTAGGTCTCAAAAATAAGGCCTGATGAGGTACCCAATTACAATGCAACTCTCATAAATTGGGGTAAAGGAGAAAACTTGTAAGAACAAAAATCCTCCCCAAAAGAAAGTAAATAAGAGAAGAGGGCTAAAAATCCCCAATAAGGTATATAACTGACTATAGCCATTTGGTGTCCCCTAAAGGAATGCTTAAAAGTGACTATGAATCATAAGTAGGTACAATGAAGAGTGGATTACCCTGGAACAATGATTTGTCTACCAAGTGTCTAATGGATCTTTAACCAAGGTGTAATTATTATGAAAGGAATGATCCACATAATACAAGGTATGTGGCACATTTTCTCTATGCTGAGATGGTTCAATAGAAGTAGAGGCAAAGGTCTATGAATCCTATGTAAATGTGGAATAGACTACTTGATGTTTGATGTGTCCTAGATTAGTAGACTATTACCCTATAATGTCAAAAGTAGACCAGAGGTAGGTGGATCAAGAACTAACTCTTGAATATCTAGAAGGTGACAAGGATATAGTGGAGTATGTGTCTACTTCATTGTTTTAGTCATTTGTAGAAGAAGAGTGGTCAATATCAAAAATAAGCTTAGGCTTATAAGTGTCATTAGGTACAAGGTATTTTGAAGAGGAATCTAAAGGAGAGTTAGGACCAAAGTGTGAAAAGCTATATAGTTGAGTCTAATGATCAACCATTCCCATAACCAAAATAGTATCAATATGTAACTCCTAGATGTACACTAAATTTGGAGTGAATTCAACTCACATACCTAGACCAAGGTGAGTGATTTGGTAGACTGATAGGAGATTAATTGAGAGTGATGGCACACTTAGAACATTATTGAATGTTTCAACACTCACTTCAATAGACCCTCTCCTGATAACCTTTTTATAAGTGTTGTCACTTAGTTATATAGAGGACATGTCACATGGTTCGAAGGAGCTAAGCTCAATCTATGAAGATCCCATGTGATGTGAAGCAACAAAGTTAATGACCCATGTAGGAGGAGTTAGAGGCATAACTACAGCTAAGTCTTTGCCCTTATGTTTCCCCTTGTTATTCTTTTTTGCCTTTTCTTTACCAAATTTATTTGCCTTAGTGGATTCATGGCTTGATGAAGAAGGTTTGATATAATATAGAACACCTATGTTATTCTAAATAAGAAGGCTAGTAAGGTGATCAATTTGTTTTTTAAAACATTTACTCTCATCATGCTTACCTGAGCAATGCCCACATTTGATCCAATCTTTCTTAGGCTTATGACTGGAAGAGGTCACATTTATTGATTTAGAAGTGGAAAGAATTTCACCCTTCTCAACATTTTTCTTTCTCTACTTTCTCTCTCTATTATTAGAGGCCTTATCTTTCTTAGCAAGCAATGCATGAGATTTAGATGACTTCACTTTATCTATATGTATCACCTTATCTTGCTCCTGAATTAGGTTGGCAACAAAGGTATCTAAAGAAGGAATCTTCCATGTAATGTCAAGAGAACTCTTCATGGCATGAAAATTGGACAAAAATATAGAGTATTTAAGACCTAGTTTGGAGAGTATTAAAACAACAAATTGTTCATCTCTCTTGTTAATTCCACATGCTTTCAACTGCAATCTCAAAAGTTTAAGCTTGCTAAAAAAAATTAAAGAGTGAAAAAGTCATTTGGGCTCAAATTGATGAGCTAATATTTTAGTTCATGTCCTCTCATCACATCCTAAACTCCAAAGAGCTTAGATAGTGTGTTCCACACTTTAGTAGGTGTTTTATTAGATTCAATGTGAAAGAGTAGATCTAGGGAGATTGAGAGACATAGTAGTAAAAAAACTTTGTCATAATGGTTAGACTATTTGATTTTCACTCTAGAATCACTAGGTTTAGTCTTAGTACCCATTATAATTTGATGGTAACCCTTGTATTTCAAGATTATTTCCATTCTATGTTTCCATTCATGATAATTAAGGTGTAAGTGGACTAATACAGAGTGAATCTATAGTCCATACGTAAAGATTATTATAGTAAGTAAAGAAGTAATGTGAAAAAGAAAGAGTGCATAGTAAAACATATTACCTCCTTATAACTATCAATAATGACCCCCATAAATGTTTCAAATACAAGCACACTCGTATAGATTTTATATTCAATAAAAAGTGTCTCTTGAGCCGTAGGTGCACAAGTACAAGGAACTAGAAGAACATCAAATTCAATTGATAATGCATCTAAGAGTGTACCAAAAATATGAAAAAAATTGTAGCTATAGAAGCCACAATGAAATTTATAATGTGTAGAGCATAAAAAATAAGAAATTTTTAAGAAAAAATCACTCAAAAAGGAGTTACTGATCAAAAGTTATGACACTTACAAGTTCTTACTTTGACATATTCTTGGACCCTTTTTCCACCCAAAAATTCAAAAATAGAAAAATCATTAATATATTTCTTCATTACCTTTCACCCAAAATTTGATTCCCACTTAAACATCATGTGGGTTTCCAACACTACTTTGTGATATAGGAATTTGATGCAAGAGAGGATGGTTAGTATGGTGTTAGTTTAAAAATGAAAACAAAATGAAATAAACACACCAACTAGCATAACATCTCTAGGCATAGAAACTATGGAGAGATTAGTTAACAAACATGAATAAAACACATAATTAAAATGCAAAATAAACCTTCTTTTACCTTCCTTGGATGCTCTAAAATACTTGTTGTAGTGGCTTTCTCGGCATATGCTCATGAAGTCCTTGGCAATGGAAGGTTGGCTACCTTCATCTCTCCTTAACACCTTTGGCTTGTGGCTTGGCTTGGCTTGGAATAAATTTGGCATAATAACACTAGTTGCATTAAGCTTTATAATAAATTATGCATTATAAATTTACATAATCATGTCTTAGAAATGATGTTCATGGCCTCTTTAAATATAAATTTTTGAGATTGATCAGAATCAACCTGAACTGTCCATCCTAAAATTGAGATGTGTGGTTGAGAATTAATTCAATTTTTGGAATTAAGTTTATAAGTATACTCATCATGACATTGGAAGAAGGGGTAATGAAGAGGCATGGAGGGCATCATGAAAGGCATTAATGAGGCATGGAGGGCATGAATCCTAATATTTGTGGCATTTATGGCCTAGGGATGTCTACCCAAGAAATAAGGTCACCTAATAATATAGATAATCAATATTTATTTACAAAATTATGTAATCAACAAGTTTCCATGGAATTTTTTATTAGGCTCTAATTTGGTTTAATTAGCTCTTAAGCATGTTTAAGCAGTTTGTGCACAAACTACTTAAATTGATTAGAATGCCTTGTTATTAATCCAAAATTCAACTGGATTGGAATTAGAAGGTGATTTAAAATGTGTTTCATCCATTATTTTATATAGGATATTACCAACACCAAATAACAAAGACACATGTCTTGTGCATAAGTTTTGATAGGAAAGATCAATCTAGAGCACCTAAGTGTAAAATTAACATTTTGACTCAAAATGATTTTATCAAATTTAGATGGCCCATAAATTTCATTACCCCATTTATGATACCTTTGCCAAAATAAACACTTTGAATATGTTATTTTCAACTCATTTAACATGTTTTAGTTTTTTTAGGCTAAATTGTACATTTTGGGTGGAAATTAGCCAAAAGCCTGATTGGAGGTCATTGGTGGCCAGATTTAGGTGTCTACAGTTTGCCATTATTTGAGAAGGTGTTGTAAACTATAAGCATAGTAATGTCTTATCAAAGAATGAAAAGGTCTTTTATGCTTATAACTACAATGATGATAAACTAACTATAGGATGCCCCTCAAGGGAATGGTTGGCATAAATAGGTCAGAAAATGACCCCTCAAAAAGAAAGAAGTGAAACAAGGGGACCAAAGAAAGGAAATATGATGGGGTGAAAACACAATGATATTGAAAAAGTATTCAAATTCATTGAGAATTCAAGTGGGATGGTGCACAATGGTTGCCCAAAGGTAGTTATAAACATTGTACCTTGATATTGGCAATGTGGTATGATAACACAATGATTTTTCCAAAATCAATTATAGCCATTGAGAGGATGGAGTTATCTCTATTAGGATATACAAACAAGATAATAACATGACCCTATATGGGTATAAAAATTAAAGTGGTGACAACACAATGATTTGCCCAAAGGTGGTTATAATCAATGAGAAATGTAGGTAGGATGATGTGTAATAATTTTTCCATAGGTGGTTATAATCATTAGACCTTTATTATTTAAAACATGATAAACTTGCTCAAGGATGATGATAACTTAACACAGAGGTTAATGATGAATTGGAATAACCTACTAGTAGGGAGATGCTTGTCTAAACTAATAAAGGTTGAAATTCTTTCATGTTTAATTATGTTATTTGGGATATGATTAGGATAGAATTGGGATGTTAGTGCCATAAATATGTTTATGTTTCCTTTTTTACTTAGACTTTTAAAAATTGATGTTTGTTGTAGCACGTGTTGGTAGGCATCATGGTATAACATCATCAGGACTTAGCTGAAATATGCATAAGGATTGACTCTCATAATCCAATACTCAATAAAAAATAATGCACTAATGATAGAAACCATGATGATAATGTAAACATATGAATATGGATGGATTCAAGTGTAAATTTGGGAAAATAATCACCCAATTAACACACATAAACTCAATCAAGGAAATGGTGCTGAAAGAAAACAAACAGGTAGACAAACAAACAAAATAAGCATAAACACATAAACAATGCAATAGAAACCCTACTAACATTGGCCCTAGAAAATAGCCAAATAAAATGGAGGAATAGAAGAAAATGAAGGGGGTATTCGATCTATCTCCATATGCACTAGGCAAGTGGACGCTACCTACATAGTTCCATGCATGTAATATCCAATAAAAAACTTTAGGCCAAATGTAGCTCTCCCATGAAATGGGAAGAATGTGATAACTAATAAAAACAAACAGAATGTATGTGATAGAAGAATAAAAATGGTCTTGAAAAATTGAAAGTGTGTGAGATAAAAGGCCAAAAAGAAAGGAGAAACTAGGTGATAAATGGTTTACTTGAAACTTAGTAAGGGTTATAAGAATCCTTAAGACAAAGAAGTGGTTAAATGTTTTTGGTTTTTTCTAATAATTTTTCAAATATTTTTGGAATTTTTTGAAATATCTCAACTCAATCAAGAATGATGAGACACTAAATGGTTTAGAATCATAAAATGGTGAGAGAATTTAAACTAAGGTTTCTCAAAAACTAGCGAGAGCATTCAAACATAGGTTTCTCACACAATGGTGAGCGTGTTCAAACTTAGGTTGCTCACAAAAGGGCAAGAGAATGGTGGGAAGGGTGATTGAGTGGACCTAAAAAAATAGTAAGTGCTACCTACATAGTACCAAAGTAAGACCCCTAGTTACTATATTTCCGCCCTAAAGTAAAGGAATTTGATTAGTGCATTAGTTAATTCAAACAAAATAGACACATTTGGTAAGAGGCAATGTATGACATAAGAAGTGGTAAGTTGGTATGTCAAGGCTTAATAAACAAATATTGCCCCTAGTTTGCCCATAGGAAATTATAAATAGGACACAAAAACATGGATCAATGGTACTAATTTTACCAAAGGTGGTTATAATTAGTAATAACACCAGTGATAAGAAAGGAATAATAAACATAAGATGCAACTACCAAAAATTTTGTCACACTGCCCTAAAATGTGATCTCTATCTAAAGTACATGAACTAACTGATGAAACTAATAAGATACCTTGATGATAAAAATGCATAATGAATGGAAAAACCCAAGGTCAAATAGGCTAAGCTTTTTAACACACTAGGTTGATAGGTTAGAAGTGGAAAGTGAATATAGCTAAGAGGATAGATAAGGATGATATTTGTACAAGAAGAATAGTGATTAAATGACATAACTGAAATGGTCTTTACAAACAATACACCTTAGTGCTCAAGCATAGTACCACTTGAGATGAATAATATTCATCAACTTAGGAATTTCGTCTCCATCTAGCGTGGAAAGCCTGTATGCTCCTGATCCATAATCTATAGTAATGATGAAATGCCTTATTTAATTTGGTTTAAATTTTCCTTTATGCTTCTTTTCAGCCATGGTATTCTTTTGGTTTTATTTAAGAACAAGGTCACCAAGTTAAAATATTATATACTTAACACACTGATTATATTGACCTTTGAGTCAGTTCTAGTATGCTTGAAGATTGTTGAGTACATCCATGCATTTCTTTTCAAGTAGGTCTAGCTCTTACAGGTGAGTTAATCAATAGTCATGATCATCTAGGATATGCTTGAAAGAGATGCATAAGGAAGGCAATTTGACCTCAATGGGAAGGATGGCTTCAGTACCATAAACCAGTGAGTATGGAGTGGATCCTTTGGGGGTATGATGATTGATATGGTATACCCAAAGGGTATGGAATATCTACAAGTGTCAATCATGACTGGTATCATTGACAATCATTTTGAGAATATTGACAATGGTTTTATTAGATGCTTCAACTTGGCCATTACCTTAAGGGTAATATGTTGTAGAAAAATATTGTGTGATGTTATATTTGTTACATTGCTGGTCTACATCCTTATTTTAAAATGATCCTCCATTATCATATATAATATCAAAGGGCATATTGTAGTGACAAATGAGATGGTTGAAGATGAATTTTGAAATTTGCTTTCTAGTCACATAAGTGAGGGGTATATCTTCAACCCACTTAGTGAAATACTTAGTGGTGTTAAGGATATGTTTATGGTCATCAGATGAAGTAGGGTTGATCTTCCCAATGAGGTTAAGTACACATGTATAAAATGGCCATGGTGTCAACATGGGTTTTAGAGTTTTGGATGGGGCATGAATTAGATTAGCATGTTATTGACATTTTTCACACTTCTTTACATATATAGAATCATATATGTCCATCATGGGCCAATAGTAACTAATACATAAGATCTTTTTGGATAGAACTACCTTGCTAGAATGAGCTCCACATACCCCTTTGTGAACTTCTCTTAATGCTAGTGTAGACTCTGTTGAAGTTAAACAATAAAGCAGAGTTCCATCAAAACTATGATAGTAAAGGGTGGATCCAAGTAGAGTATAATGAGTGGAATGATGAATGAAGGCTTTGGTTTGTTTTAGAGATAGGTTAGGTGGTATAAATTGGTCATGAAGGTATTTATAAAGGTTTAAGTACTAGATATAATTAGGAGAAATAATATCATAAATCATTACAATGGTTAAAGGTTCGTGAGCTAGTGCTAACAAATTCTCGATGAGGAACTGATACTCTATAGCTTTATCTATTTGTTAAATTAGAGATCCAATAGTAGCCATGGTATTCACAATTTTATTACTAGCCCTTGGTATGTGCTCAAACTAAATGTTGGAAATTTGTTACTTAAGAGTGTCAACCATGGCTTTATATGGAACTAGCTTGTCATCTTTGGTATGAAAATGATTTGTGACCTAATTGATGATTAACTGAGAATCACCATAAACTTGAAGATGACATATGTTCCAATGCACTACCTATCAAAGTCTTTTAAAAGGTCTTTATACTCAACCATGTTGTTTGTATAAGGAAAGTTGGTTCTGAATGATTTATGGATTAGATCCCTTTGTGGTGTAATAAAAAATAAGCCTACCTCTGATCCATGTGTAGTAAATGAACCATCAAAATATAACTTTTAGGGTTGCTCCTCAAGGGGTGTGTTAATGATGATCATTAGGGACTCATCAGGAAAATGAAATGTGAGTGGCTTTGTGTCTGTAAGGGGTACTTTAGCAAGTTGATCTATAAGAACATATCCTTTAATTGCCTTCTAATTGACATAATATATGTCAAACTCACTGAGAAGCATGATCCATTTAGACATTATACCTTGAAAATCTATTTGAGATAGTATATACCTATGCAAATCTAATTTTGAAATGACCATGGTCTTATTATTCAACATGCAATGGCATAGTTTCTAAGCTATGAAGACCATGGCTAGACAAGCTTTTTCAATAGGTACATAGTTATGTTCATATGTGACCAAGGTAAAGCTTAGGTAGTATAAGAAATGCTATTTTTCATTGTCATCATGTTGAGCAAGGAGTGCCCCTAGAGCATGGTCTGTAGCTGATAGGTATAACAAGAATGGCTTTCTCAGCATAAGACGTAATAATATAGGTGGATTAATAAGATAGTCTTTGATTTATTGAAAAGTTATTTAGCAGTAATCATCTTAGTGAAATGCAACTCCCGTCTTTATAAAGTGTGTAAATTGATGACATTTATTTGATAATTGAGATATGAAGCATCATATTGATTATATCTTACCCTGCAAACTACGAAATTGCTTTAAATTTGTTGGTGGTGGCATCTTGGTTATAGCATGGAATTTAGATAGATCAAATTCAATACCTATATAAGACATGATGAATCCAATTAATTTTCTTGAGGTTAAATCAAATACACATTTCTTTGGATTGAGTCTAACTTTTTACTCCCATAATCTTTCAAATATCTTACATAGCACTACTAGATGGTTGGCCCTAGTTTTGGATTTTCCTAATATGTCATCGACATAGTCTTTAATAATATCATGTGTCATATCATGGAATATGACAATCATATCCCTTTGATATGTATCTCCAGCATTCTTAGGGCCAAATGGCATTACCTAATAACAAAATGTTCCCCATGGAGTGGTGAATGTTATTTTATGTTGGTCTTTTGGTGCTATTTTGATCTGGTTATATCCCAAAAAGCTATCCATGAGTGAAAGCATTTCATAACCTACCATGGAGTTGATGATCATGTTAATATTAGGTAATGGAAAGTCATCTTTAGGATAAGCTTTGTTGATGTCTTAAAAATTAGTACAAATTTTGATCCCTTCAGGCTTTTTACTAACAACTACCACATTAGAGATCCATTTTGAGTAGTCAATAAATTGGATACATCTTACTTCTAAGAGTTTTTCCAACTCTTTATTTACCAATATATAAATATGAGGATGCATCTTATGTAGATTTTTTTTACTAGTTTGGCATCAGGATTAACCCCAAGGTGGTGCAGAACCAAGGTGGAGTCCAAACCGCGTATGTCAGAATAGGTGCATGCAAAGATATATACAAATTCTCTCAATAAAGATGTAAAGACTTCATATTCCTCCTTAGTGAGGGACATGCCTAATTTTATCCAATTTAGGTCTAATGGATTTTTTATATTTACCTTTATTGTATCTTTAACTAGAAGGGTTGAATCATCTTCTAGGATAGTAGGCAATGACTTGAACTATTAGACTATATTAGGGTCCTATATTAAGACTTACTCTTTAACTTCTCCTAGGCATGATGAATCTGAGTCTGCTAATGGGAGATCTAGCCATGTGACAAAAATAGTTAAAAATTCTTGAAGAATTTGACCAAATACATGTTATTGTGAAAAACTGAACTCAGATCCCTAGGCAAGTTCATCATTGGTGGTCACTTGGTCTAAATTCAAATAAGAATGAACATCTCCATCTAATGGCACCTAAAACAAGTTTTCACCACTAAATTGGTCTTTATCTTTACATTTTCCTTAGTCAAAAAGTGCCTCAAAGAGGTTTTAACTTTAGGACCTCAATGTTTTACTTTTTTGTTTTTGGCTAAGGGTATTCACCCGCTCTACAAAATAGGCTACAAGATCTAATGTAATTGAGAATCTTGACTTTTGATCTCCCAATAAAACATTGTATATAAGTCTAAAGAATTCAAAAAATGCCTCATCATTCCATAGCTCATCAATCGATAGATTGGATTCTTGTTGGTCCCAATCCATTAGTTGGAGATAATATAATGGCAATGGGTTACGATGAATAACCAAGGTAAGGGTACAATTGGCATTGTTATCAAATAGGTTGATTTCAGCTAGGTCATCAAAGGTGAGGCTATGATCAGACTTTGCTTCACTATCGACATCATCATCACTAGTCATTGGTGATGGAGTTTGAATAAGATATGTGGGGTCACCCCCAGGTGGTTTAAATCTAAGTCCATAAGGTCTTTCATACCTAGTCATGAAAATTAGCTCGATGGTTCTTTGTTGATTTGGTCTTAGGCCTCTTTCTTCATAATTGTGATGGTCCATGATCCTATTGGGAATAGGATACTTTGCACTTTTATAACAATCAGCTTGGTTGTCATCATATAACCATGATTCATCCCCTTCAAGAGGGTCAAGTTTTAGGCCAGATACTGGTATAAATGTGATAGGTCCCTTATCTTTATTCTTTTGTTGCCAAGGCATATGTGAGGTGACTTTAGGTCATCGAAAGGTTTTTATATTTTCAAGAATATTGGAAATATGAAATGTGTCATGGGTCACATACTCTCTTGATCTATTATCTGAAATGGTGAAATGATTAGAAGTTTTAGGAGGTCCCATGTGAGAAAGGGAATCTAAGGTATTAGGATCTATGCAATTATATAGTGAAGGATTAATAAGTAGAGCCTTTCCTTTATCCTACTTGGAACTTGGATTCATGCTATAATGATAATTGTAGATTTAAAATTCAGCCTCAAGACATTTGTAGTGTTTATATGGGTATAAATCTCCTAGAATATTCACTTCCATCCCTGAGTGGGAAAGCTTGATATATTAGTGTAGCATTAATAGAACTGCATGAATCTCATTTAACCAAGGCTTACCTAGAAGCATATTGTATGATAACTCAAGATCAAGCACATAAAAAAGTGTATCATGGGTCAAATTCTCAATGATAACTGGCAATTTAATGGTGCCTTGTGACTCTCTTTCCTAATTATCATAGGCTTTGATGGTTATCATTTCTATCTAGAGATCTTCCATTGTATACTTAAGAAGCATGATGAGCTCTAGAGACACTATGTTGAGGCCTGATCCATTATCTATAAGGACATGTTTCAATTTATGTCACTTTATATAAACTTCTATGTACAACGCATTATTATGGAGTGGGCCAAGGGAAGAGATATTGCTTTGGTTGAATGTGACTTGTTGGGCTAGAGCTAGGTGTCTAACCAAAGCTTGAAATTTATTAGGGGATATGTCACTAGCAATAGTGGATTGGGTTAAAAATGCATTAAAGATGTTCTTATGGATTAATGACATTCACAACAAATCTAAAATATAAATCTGTGTTGGTGTCTTCTGTAATTGTTCCACAATATCAAACATCTTATCTTGGTCAGTATTGAATGGTTTATTTTAAGGTTGAATGGTTGATTGGATAATAGGTAAAGTGGTGGATGGTTATGGGCCTAGGATAGTAATCTTTGATATTTGAGTTGTGCTTACATAATTAGGATTAAATATTGGACCATTATTCCTAATAAATTTTGGGAATGGTTTGGGACTAGATAGGACAAGTCTTAATTGTTGGTGCACTCGTATGTGGTCACATTGCAAGGATTAGTTGTCGATATAAGGTCTAAAAGGGAAATTCCTAGTTTTTTGTTTTGCATGTATGCACTCCCAAGACAAAAAAGGATTATCCATGTAATTTGGCTAAATTTTATTGTTTATCAATGGTCTAGGTTGATTAGTGATTGGTCTAGAATTAATGGAGATGGTATTAACACTATCCCATGCAATATGACCTACAAATCAGTTATAGTCATGTGCAACTACATGGTAGGTATGTTAGTTATTACCATTCTAACCTTGTTTTTGTCCATTGTTTTATCATTATGGGTTTTATGGCTAATTTTTTTGATTTTTCTAGTTTGACATTTGATTTTGATACTATTGATTTTGCTGCTACACTAGTTGTTGTTGTTGTTGATTATTTTTCTGCTGCTGATTGTTATTTCATGGAAAGGGATTTTGATAAATCCAAAGAGTTTTATTGGAAGTGAAAGCACCATTATCCAATTTTATCCCCCATTCTCTAACATATTCTCAATTAAATACTTGATTTGGACACATCTTCATAGATTATGCCCATTGACCCAATGATAGTCACAAAACTCATTTTCAAGGTACCAATCAGGATAAGAAATGCCTTATAAATAATGGTTTAGTATAGGCCAACTAATAAAATTAGTGGAAATAATCTTATGAAATATATACTCAATAGGTTCTCCTAGGTGACTAATGATATGATGTGCAGGCATAGTTCTCTTAGGAAGAGGGGTTTACAATGGTAAAGGTAGCTATATTTGTTGTGTAGGTATTGGTTGTTGTGCTTATAGCATTGGTTAGAGAGGTTTTTTGATATTAATAAGATAAAAAAGGGGTTTAGATGATGTTTACACCATTTAAACATGATAGGATTCAGTTACTCTATTTCCCATAACATTCTTATTACAATTGAATTGCTTTGATCTTTTTTGGTTATTGGCTTGTTCCAATTGTGATGCTTGCACTTGAATGGGATGTTGATGTTGGCCATTTCCTTAATTTGTACCATGATTTTGATTAGTTGAATTAATCTTTATGACTCCTTTATTGATGATCACCCGCTCGATCAATAAACCTTTATCAATGATCTCTTTGAAAGTATGTGCACATTGTAGTTATAGATGAGAATTTATCTCACTATGAAAATTTTTAGTAAACACAATGGTTAATTATTTATCTAGTAAACTATGGGTGAAACAACTTGTAAGGTCTCTCCATCACTAAAAATAACTTGTAAAACTCTCATCAATTTTTTGCTTTGCTTGTGTTAAGTCCACTAATGAAATCTCATGCTCAAGATTATAGGAAAAGTACTACATAGACTTATCAAAAAGATCATCAAAATCCATTACTAAATTTTTGGGAAACTTTAAAAACCACTCCAAGGATTGTCTAGCCAAGCTCTTGAGAAACAACAACAAAATATATGTGTCACTATATGCCACTGGTTGACATGCAACAAAAAACTTGGTCAAATGAGCCTTAGGGTCACCTTTCTCTTTATATTTGTAAAATTTTGGTGGTTCATATCCTAGAGGAAATGGTATATAAAAATACTCCATGTTGAATGGATAAGAACACACATCATCTAACTTAAACATTTTATTCTTTTTCCCAACCTGAATGGCAGCAATTGCATCCTTCATCTGTTACAATTCTTGGGATAGGAAAATGGAAGAAAAATTGGTTTGAGGGAGAATATTGGTTTGGGTAGATGGTTTGGAGGTCACATGTGGGACACTTTTACCATGGTATGATGGAGATATCTATTGGGGTATATTGGTTTAGTTGGTAAACAGACCAAGAATATGCATACGTGGATTAGGATGTACATGAAATTATATATTTGGTTATGTGATATTCTAGTTTGGGTTGGTAATAAAGGTTTGACTTGGAGGATTTTGTGGTTGGGATGGAGGGATATAAATATATTTTTCATGATATGTTTGGAAAGGGACATGTTATTGACTAATCAAACCTTGCTTTTAAGTGAGAACTTGTGCACCAAGACCCTGTCTCTAAATTTGTGGCACATTTTGAACCAATGGTTATCTAGTAGGTACTTGAGAAACATGGGAGCCTGCTTATTGCATGAATCCCTGTAGCGAATTGAAAATAGGTTATAGATTTAACATTTTTTGTTGACCAATATTTGCTTGTTGTTGACTAGTCATTGCTTGGTTTTGGATTGGTATATTAGTCTATGATTGAAGAGGTATGTTTATCATTACCTAGAGAGGTGGAACATTAGTTTCCCTTGATTGAGGTGGAAATGTAATTGTCCTTTGTTTTTTTGGTACACTAGATTACCCCTACTATTATGGAATAATAATCGTTACTTGTTTAGGATGAGTAGGATTTATCACATTCTATCATTGAGGCATGACATTGGCCATTGTTTGACTACCTAATCTTGTAGGTTGTACACTTGAGGAAGAAACAAGTTGAGGTTAGGATATAGAAAATATTACTCCAAAGTATGATGATCCACTCATGGAATTAAATACATGCACATGATGTTTGCTAGTTGTTTGTGTGTTAGTACTATTTTGATTGGGATTGGATGTTGTTTGCACATTCTCCACTATATTTTGCTCATTATTCTTCATAGAGGGCAAAGACATTTCTTCAATAATAGGCATATGCATCAAGTATCTATCAAAGTGGTTTGTATGAATGGGTTGAAACTCATATTCTCTTATCTAGTTAACTCTATCAACACTCCTATTGAAGAAACTAAGTCAATAAGAGGTTTTTTCATCATGGTCATCTAATTGAAATTACATGCTAGACTCAAGTAGGTTTGATATATTGTCTTCATTTGATTAAAGTGGTCTTCCATGATGTTTTTGCCTTAATTAGATATATTAGGTTATTAATACATTATTTGGATTAGAGCCATAGGATTTCTAGAAGAAGCATGTTGATCATAAATGATATTGTGGGGCACTCTTACTAGGCTTGGTAAACTCTCATGGAGGAAGTCTGCTAGAAACTTGACTCCTACCTCTATGGCTCTAACCAAAATCTCATCTTTATTATCTAATAAATGTCGGTAAAAAAAAAATGGATCATACATGGAAGCCGATTAGTAGAATATGACTTTTAAATAACTAGCTCATCCACTTTGGGTATTGTAGGTAGGTATTGTGAGGTTTGTTCTTAGTCTTGTTATGAAAAAGGTGGTGTGTTAACAAAATAGTTAGCTAAGGTATCTTGGCTTTGTGCCCCTAATTAAGTATTATAAGAAGGATAAGAATCCATCTCATAAGCAATATTATTTGAGTAGGGGTCTTGCACCATTCCTTCCTACATAACTACATTACTAATCCCTTGATTGTGCATGCATCCAATATGAGTGTATTAATACATGTTGGGATCCATATTCAATGCTTTGTGATATAAATTCAAAGTGTTCTACAAAATCTAAAAAGGATAATATCTAAAATAGATGATGTTCCAACTTGGTCTAGATTAGTCAAAAGGAACAAAAGGTTTATGTAATGATTTGTGAGGAAACAAGCTAACATGAAGTATTTAACATTTCACACTTCACGTAAAGATAAGCAAGTAAATGGACTAAAAACCAAAATGCCAAACTCTAAGGTCAAAGTGTTTCAATTTAGTCTAATCTAGGAATTTAAAAGTTGCAAAGTCTTTTGGCCAAACACGACATCAAAATCTAGAGTCAAACAATGCACGTAGTAGGACTCTTGGCTAAATGACATCAAAAGATAGACTTTGATATAGATGAAAGCTTTAATCTAATGGATTTGAAATACCTCTAATAAACAGTAGGCATTTGATTCTTGGACATGGACTCGATCAACTAGGTATAAGGTATGAAACAAAAAGCACTTTTAGAGATAGCTCATTTTATCATAGATAATGGTATAAATATTAGTTCTTTTAACAAATAAGCTAGACAAAAGTGAATGATATAACTGTGCTAGATAAAGGATCATAAAGTACACTCAGATTGGTATGATAATGTAGGAACAAATTTAAAATCTATGTAAGAGGGTCTATGAAACAATATTTAAAGTGTTTTGGGTAGCATAATGATGCTAAAATACCTAAAAGGTGTGACAAAAAAGTTTATT
This sequence comes from Torreya grandis, assembly GCA_037957365.1. Classification (NCBI taxonomy): domain Eukaryota; kingdom Viridiplantae; phylum Streptophyta; class Pinopsida; order Cupressales; family Taxaceae; genus Torreya; species Torreya grandis. The sequence continues at coordinate 701,879 of JARHVA010006451.1, read as the reverse complement.
TAAAAAACTCTCTAAGGAAAAGATAGTTTCCCACAATTTTGATAGCATAACACTACTTTTCTTGACTCAAAATGTTGTGGTGCATAGAATCAAAGTGCAAGTGTTTAGTAAGAAAATTCTTTAGTCTATCAAGTGGTGATAATGATCTTGAGTCTAAACTAGCCTTGAACCTAAATAGGAAATTCAACCTAAGTTCCCTCAAGTTTAGTTCAAATGGTGAATCCACTTAACACATCAACCCTATGAACTTATAAATGTGCGATTCCAAACATAGATTATAATTGAAGGACTTAAACAACTTTGGTAAAGGTCCAGACTCAATTGGGAAACATAACTATGCCAATGTGGATGATATGACTCCTAAGATTTTGATAAACTTTGAATAAGGAAAATTAAAGATCTCACATGGGCAGCATAATGCCTCTTTGTTCAAAGGAAAATTAGGACTATGTGTTTGGTTTGAATTTTTTGTTTACAACAAGTTTTGACTCCAAACAAGAATTTAATTTAGGATAAACCTCAATTGATTAATCACTCTTAAACTCTAAACTGACAAGGTTGCTTGGTATTTTTTGAATCTATCTATATACATCATTTGAGAGGATTTTAAGTGTTCATCTAAAAATAATTGTGCATTATATAGTAGGTTTTTTACACCGCCCCTTCTCTCAAATAATAGTATGGTGACATGGACCTTGAGGCACACCTTACACCAGCAATACTTCTGTAGCAAGTAGGGATTTTTATAAGATCTAATAATTTTATTAATGTTCTAGGGGAATCAATTGCACATTGACTTTCACACCAAACAATGCAAAATAAAAGCACAAATTTTGGGTCCGTATCACTTGGCTTGTTATAAAAAGGTCTAGTCCTTTTTGTAACCACTACATCCTACTATTCACTCAATGTAATACATTGTCCAAAGTGCCATTACATCCCATGTGCAACTCCAAATAGGATCCAAATAAAGTAAATTCAAAGAGGTGAAACCCCAAGTCAAAACATCCCTAAAGAACTCGTGAGAGGTGATGAAGTCCCCCTCACAAGCCAGGTTTGCATAAAAATAAAGAAAGCACGAAAATAGAAAGACTTTAGGGTCATTTTCAAGATCACCCAAACTTTGATGACGAGTGCTTTAGATGAATTTATTTCTAAGCCTTGGACTAGGCTACTTGTAATAGGAATGGAACTTTTCATTCCAAGGGTTCCCTAAATGGGACAAATGAAATAACATACATGTAACACCCCTCATTTTGCCAAAAAAAAATTATATCAAATAAATATTGAATACAAAAATCTTGGAAAGATGCTTTCATTTTTAAGCCCAAATGAAAATGAGGTGGTGTTCATTTGACCCCTTGGTCTTACTTGTAACTTTGAAAACTATTGCTAAAAACACTTAAGCACCTAAATATTAGATTAAACACCAAAATAATGTTCCTAATTCATTTTTAAGCATGAAAAAGGTGATATAAGAAAATTTCAAGCTTGGTCTTGTAATAAAAAAGTTAACATGTCCTTTAGCCTTGAAGCTATTTTGGGTTTGAAATAATGAACTTCAAAAAAAGAGCTCTCGGGTTTGTGTTTTAAGAAAAACATAGTGATTGATGTCAGTTCTATAACTGATGATGGATAAACATATAACTAATTATGATAATATAATTGGCATTGGTTATACCAATAGTGATCGAGGATGACTATCTAACTGATGATGATTTTACCAATCGACATCGGTTACTGTGTAAACTTGTGACAAAGAAAAATGGCAAAACAAATTTAGAAAATCAAATTGCTAGAGTTTTAATGATCCAAATGAAGATTTTAAAGTTGAAATACTATCTTCTTCATGTGTGGGATGTGTCTTGTCCCATTGAGTGTGCCATATGTGATCTACTAATTTGACTCAACAGAGGATGGTTAGTATGGTGTTAGTTTCAAAATGAACATAAAATGAAATAAACACACTAAGTAGCATAACATCTCTAGGCCTAGACACTACGAAAAACTTAGTTAAAAAATATGAATAAAAAAAACAAATAAAATGCAAAATAAATCTTCTTTTACCTACCATGGATGCTCTAAAATGCTTGTTGTAGTGGCTTACTTAGCGTGTGCTCATGAAGTCCTTGGTAATGGAAGCTTGGCTACCTCTCTCTCCTTGGCACCTTTAGCTTATGGCTTAACTTGGATTGGAATAAATTTGGCATGGTAAAATTAATTACAATGGATTTTAGAATCCTTTATGAATTATAAATTTGCATTATCAAGACTTAGAAATGATGTTCATGGCCTCTATATTTATAGATTTTTGAGATTGATCAGAATCAACCTAAATTGTCCATCCTAAAATTGAGATGTGTGGTTAAGAATTAATTAAATTTTTGGAATTAATTTTATAAGTATCCTCATCATGACATTGGAAGAAGGGGTAATTAAGAGGCATGGAGGGCATCATGAAAGGCATTGATGAGACATGGAGGGCATGAATCTTGATATTTATGGCCTAGGGATGTCTTCCCAAGAAATGAGGTCACTTGATGATGTAGATATTCAATATTCATTTCCAAAAATAAGTATTCAACAAGTTTTCATAGAATTCTTGATTAGGATCTAATTTGGTTTAATTATCTCAAGAATGTTTAAGCACTTTGTGCACAAATTACTCAAATTGATCATAATGCCTTGTTATTAGTCCAAAATTTGACTAGATTAGAATTAGAAGGCATGTCAAATACATTGGATCTTTTATCCCATTTAGGATGTTACCAAAAAAATAATAAAGGCATGTGTTTTGTGCAAGAGTTTTGATAGAAAAGATCAATCCAGAGCACCTAGGTGTAAAATTGGCATTTTGACTCAAAATGATCTGATCAAAATTAGTAAGCCCATCAATTGCATTACCCCATTTAATGATACCTTGGCCAAAATTAGCACTTGAATATGTCAGTTTCAACTCATTTAACATGTTTTAGTGTTTTTAGCCAAATTATGCATTTTGAGTGGAAATTGGCCAAAATCTTGATTGTAGGTCATTAGTGGCCAAATTTAGGTGTCTACATGCTTTACTTTGGGTTTTCCAACTGCTTTAACTTTAGGGTTTCTAACTACTTTGACTTTAGGTTTTTCAATTGCTTCGACTTAAAAAAAATTCAAATGCTTTGACTTGAAAAAAGTAATAATTTGTCGACCTTTAAAAAACTAAGTGGGTCTTGCTAGTGTAAATCAGGGTTATGAACCTGAATAACTTATTACTTATAAAACAAGTAATGAGTAATAAATAGTCAACCTTTGAAAACTTGAATGGGTCTTCTTAGTGTATTTTAGGTTCTTCAACCTGAACAAATTTGGAGTTTTAAACAATTACAACTTATGAAATAAGTAATGAGTAATCATCCCTAGAAAACTCGAATGGGTCTAGCAAGCAAGTAATCAGGGGTGAGAGACCTATTTAATTATAAGTTGTCACTTTGGAGAAGCTTGAGTACTTATAAGTAGAAGCACTTGATAAACCTGATCTAGTCTATGAGCAAGTAGTCAAGTATTTGGGGTTGAGAACCCTGATTACTTATAAGTTGTCACCCTAGAGAAGTCTGATTACTTTCCTACAGTGTAAATTAGGTTCTTGAACAACTATGACTTAAAAAACAAGTAATGAGTACTCATACTTGGAAAACCCAAATTAGTCTTGGAAGTAAGTGATGCACCCTAAAGAACCTAAATTAGACTACGGGCACTAAATCAGAGATAACAAGCTTGATTACTTGTCTGTACAATGCCATACCATACGGAATAAATTAGATTTTTTAGAAAAATCCATGGTCTTTCTCAAAAAACTAAAGACAACCCAATTGAGATCTCAAAACACCCAAAAAATATATGTAAATGGATTTTTGATAAAATACCTTTTGACATGATTTTTGAGGTAGTGTTTACAAAACACCTCCAAGGTCAAAAATGGCGATCATACAGTATGAAAAAGTAACAAGGTGAATGCAAGAAGATCTTACCAAAAGAGACAAATGCATGAGGCTATCAGGAAATATCTGATACCATGATATATTTTGCTAATATCTCTAAATAGTGGCCATGCAATGAATGTTAAATTCTTGTAGAGGTAGAATGAGAGCTCTAAAAATAACAAAATTAAAAAAAATAAAATTTTTGCATTAGCCACTTTAAGAAAAAAGGAAGTACATATAGGGTGATATTAGGTCACCAAAAAGGTAAAACCCTAACTCACAATTATAACCCACTTAAAGGTAAATGACCCCTAATGACTTAATTAACTAACCTAAGTAAGTTGAAATGATGTGTAAGTAAAACCACTAGGTGGGAAAAAGCCTACACTAACAAGTAACTCTTCTTTATCTTGATCATATTCTTCATATTTCTAAACTTTTCACTTGTGTTTCTGATCCTCTTTTTTTTTTTTTTTCATTCAAGGAACTTAAGATTTCTCCATTGAGATCTACTTCTACTTTTATATCTTATGAATCACTCCAAGATTGTCCTATAGTTAGTTGATCATCACCATCCAAATATTCTATACCCATGAACAAAACTTGACCTCTATCATTATCTATAACACTTTATTCAATATTCGCACTTGAGCTACCAGATTTTTTTGAATAAATTCTTTTCATTTCTTTATCAAATATCTTATTTTTCTCATATTTATCTAATTTGTATTTTTATTACTCTTTTAATAATTACTATCTTTCTCATCATGTTCCTCTTCATCATTACTACTCTCTTATTTTAAATGGGGAAATTTATTTGAAAAGTGTCTTATTTTTCCATAATTGAAACACTTAAAAGGTATCTTACCTTTATATATCCTCGATCCCTTTTTGAGATTTCTCACAAATAGGGCTTCTTCTTTATCTGACTCTTCCCTAGTGCTATATCTTGATTCATGTTTTTTATTTTTCAATTTAGTTGATAAATTGAAAGTTGATTCATGATTTTTTGGCTTATCTTCTACCATCCTCATTTCATATTTTATGAGAATTATATGAAATTAATCCATATTAAATGTGTCAAAATCCTTCATTTCTTTAATAGCTATGACTTTTGCATTATAACTCATAAGTGACCTTATTACTTCATTTTCTGTTGTCGATTCTTCCATTTTATCACCTATCCATTTGATGGAGTTGATTATCTCATCCACATGGAAAAGATAGGTTGTAACATTTTTTTTATCTTTCATCTTAAGAATTTCAAACTACCTTCTATGCATTTGAAGGTTCACCTTCTTAACCTTTTCATCACCTTCATATATATTTTGTATTTTGTCCCATATATATTTTTATGATTCAAAATGTATTAATTTTAAAAACTTTGATTTTGATAAGCCACATAAAATGGAATTCATCATTTTCACATTATTCTCGCATGCCTTCTTTCTTGCCTGATCTATTATTTGATTTGTTGGTGCTATGTACCCCATCACTATTGATAACCTAATATCAAACCCTAGATCGATAACATATGTTATCACCCTTATACTCCAAAAATCATAATTCATTCCATAAAACAATGGTGCTTTGTTTGTGGATAAATAATCCTAATGTTGATGACTAGTCATATCTACTCCCAAGATCTACCTTTGAATGGTTAGATTGATTCTAAAGGAACCCATCTGATTCCAATTGTTAAGTATATGATTATACTAAGAGGGGTTTCAATTCATATAAGATAATATTTTAATTTTAATCAACAATAAAAATTTAACATATAGAAATTAATACCACAAGATAACATAGGATTTATGTGAAAAACCTTTTGGTAGAAAACCATGACAAAATAGTACTCTTTTACAAAATAAATATAGCCACCAACATACTAGATACACCAATACCCAAACCAAGCACTAACTCAATAAATTTATGAGCACCCACCCATTGGAGACATCAGTCCCCTTCGCCAAACACCAACCTAGCCAATTCATGAGCACTAACCCACATAAGCACCAACCCCTAGACATGAGGTACCAACCCTAAGCCAAATTGATTACACCATCTATGATTGATTCTTAAATTGAATAATGTATTTTATTTTATTATGGTCTATCTCTCATTGATTTTATTATATACTTTTTGCTCTCCTCTCTTTCACAATTTCCAGATGATATTTTTCAATAAAATAAATATCCCCTTCACACTTCTTCTCTTAATAGATATTCTTTTTCATTTTCTACTCTTCTCTTCTTCTCTTCCTTAGACTCTAATGATATATCTTCTCAATCATATACTTTTTTATTTTAATATTTTCTAATCCCTTTTATATCCACTTAATGTCCTTTCAAAGATAGACATACCTTTTAAACATATGAGTTAGACCATATTAAATATAATGTTGACCATACACTTAATTAAAACTTAATTAATTAATTCTACCCCAAGAACATAAGTTTTGCCCTTAAAGGTAAATCAGAAGCCTCCTTATCCAAAACATTACCTCTATAATAAAATTATTTCTCTTCATTATTTAATCACTTCTCTTGATTTTTTAATCATTGCTCTTCCTATTGGGTGAATTTGGAGTTACTAATAGGGTAAGTCTGAATCTACTAATTAAGTGTGTTTAAAGTTATTGATTGGGTGAGTCCAAAGATACTAACTAGGTGAGCCTAAATATATTGACTAGGTGAGTCCAAAGTAACTAATTGGGTGAGTCCAGTGTTGCTGACTAAGCTAGTCCAAAGTGATTGATTGGGTGAGTTATAAGATGTTGACTAAGCGAGTTTGAAGCTATTGAGTGAGTCTTTATCTTTCACTTCACCTTACCTTTGGCATCAATTACTCTATTCTATGCATGCATCCTATGAAATCAATCATACTTTTGACATCAATGAACTATTCCTATGACATCAATGATAATATTTATAAAAAATGGATCTAGACTTATTAGATTGAATTGGTTATTGAAATTAAAGGTTATAGGTTAGAATAGATTAGATTGGTTAATTTATTAGATAATTCATGGAGTATCAATCAATGGTGCATTGATAGGTGGTATATATACTTATGGTTCTGATTCACTATTATAAGATATGTGAATGACATGAACATCATGATTAAAATAATTTTATTTAGATAATGTCTTTTGATAATGTAATAAATCTAAATTTAGGATTGAGCATGTGCCATAATGTAGGTATCATCATATGATGTAGATATATAATATATATGTTTTATTGGCAACATTTATAGTGGAGAGTCTCATATTATTAAAAGTGTGATGATACATGTTATGGGTGTCATCTATCCCATCATTCAACCAAATTTTATGTTGATGTCATTCAAATTATGAATGACATCTAAAGATATTTACCTTAAGGTTTATGATAGTAGGCTTCTAGGAATGGTTTTTTGGGTTTTGATATTTTGAGTGTCTTATCCTAAACTAATCTAATCTATAAAATACTTGTTTATGAAATAAGGATGCACATGTAAAAAATTGAAACACTTTGTGTTATAAATGAAAGTAATCTAAATTGTTTAAATAAAACACACATTTCAAAGGTAAGCATGTTGCTGAAAGGAAAAGAAATTGCAAAAATGTTAACATGCTACTTGTAGAATTGAATTTAATCTAAAAAATAAAGTTAATTCCTTGTAATTTGCAATATTGAACACACATATAAATGCTAAAACCATAAACACACTAAAAACATAAAATACCATACAAACATGTTCTTGAATCATGATAATAATGGGCCCTTGCTCCCCTTGGAAATATCAATGTAAATAAACTTAATACTTCCAGGATTTATACATCATTTTTAATTAATCAAAGATAAATACATGAATGTGGATTAGAATTCTATAAATTTTAATATTGTATCAAATTATCAACTGAACACATTCTAAGACATAGATATCTACCTATATATGATGTTACAACTACTAATCCCTAGATATTAATAACTAATCCTCTTCTAACAAGAGCAATCTTCCTCATTTTAATGGATATTAACATATGAAATTTATAATTATAACATAAATAACCACACATTATTGAATAAAGGTGTGAATCATAATATCCACTAAGAATATACTAAGAATACCATCTTAAATCTATAGGATCGATTGTCTATAAAAGACTTTTGATATATATAATAACTAATATATATGAAATATATTTATACTAATATAATAGATAAAAACTAACTATAATGTTCTTAAATAATTTTTATAGAATATAATGGTATTTATCTTCAATGTTGTTGGTTTAGGATGCAGAATCAAAGAGTTTGTAACAACTCTAGTAGAGTCTATAGCTTATTTGTGTAATTTTGCTTCTGTAGAAGCATGCTTCAAGGGTATTCAAAATTGAGGGAGTATGTATCAAGTCCATAATACTAGTAGAGATGATGTAATGCTTCAATGGAGGTTGGAATGTTTTCTAAATGAATTGGTATCTATATTTGAGTGAGTCTATAGCTACTGGATGAGTCCATAACTACAAACTGGGTGAGTTCATAGCTACCAGTTGAGTCCATAGCTAGGTTTGCAATGGATTGGGTGAGTATATACATTGATAGATGAGTTATTATCTCACTATATATATCAAAATAATTTATTTTTTTTGCTTCATGATAAGTGGAATATCTTCGAAAGGTATTTATTTTCTATATACTATTGTATTGTTTGTATGTACAAAAATTTGGGAAACTAAACATGTAAAGTGTTATAATAAGGTAACTGAATAAGTAAATTAGAATTTAGTTACATTAAAAAATATAGAGAATATATTTACTAAATTAAGATTAGATATAAGCCTAATATCCTTACAATTTTATGTCTAGAAGAGAGGTAATTAAAGAAAGATGATGGAAATTGATGGTAAAAATTAGTCATATTTTAGACTCATCATTTCTCCCACACTTTAATTTTTGTAAGTACCTTTTCAAAATCATTTTGTTATCCTCTAATAACTATGATATATATTTTTTAGGCATTATCTAAGATCATAGACATGGAATTCATTAGACTAATGGTCATCTTGTGCACTAGTGACACCATTATACGTTTATACCATATGTCCCCAAATCTGAAACTAGTCATTTGCTTAAGAAGCCTAGTTTTTATAGGATGGAATAAGAACAAGGAGGATTTATGGTATGAATATCACACATATCCACATTTATTTTCCTCTTGAGTTGATGACATCAAAAATCATGTTCATTATTTCTATTTTTCTCTAGATGTTCCATCTTAGATTAGTTGGGGACATGACCTCCCTGATTTTTAGTGGGACTATCATTGTATCCCAAAATATTGTAATGGCCCTAAATATTATATAAAAAAAATTATTAGAAGAGGTTATTGAAGCATCAGAACATGCTAATGAAGAGGATAGCTAAGTTTTATTCAAGTACCTAGAATAGTGCAGGGAATTCATATTAAGTAAGGAAAACATAAGCACAACAGAGATGAGTCGTTGTGTGTTAGATAAGAATTAAGAAAAACTAGTAATTCATTAATGTTTATAGAAAATTAAAAGTAAATTATATATAAATAATCCAAATATTAACCATGAAAGCACACACAAGGAACAAAATAAGAAATGCAACAAGTAACTAGAACCAAATAGTCTATATTGATCTCAATAAAGGTCAAACTCTCTTATTTATATAAACATACATATATAGTCATTTACAGTCTCTAACTATTCAAATTCTCCTCATACTTGGTGCTAAAAGAGGACTCTATTTATCTTCTAAACTATTACAAGTCATGGAGGATAGGATAAAATATACATATATCTGACAACTGAATACATAATGTATGAATATCAAAAGAATATCTTGTAAAAATTTACTATCTAATTTCTTATCCCAACACTTCCATGGACTTAGAATATTGTTTCATCCTGAGATAAAGTCATAAGATCAATTAAATGTACACATATGGAAAAAATTGAAGAAATGGTTAGACTATCAAGATTCATAGTAATCATATTTAAGTTTTCACCTCCTACACACAACTTAGCCACCCTTTCAAGTTTTCAACTAAGTATCATACCAACCTACCACCCTTTTAGGTTTTTAATATATTAGAGTAACTAGGTGGCTAACTTTTATGGATTTTCAACCATTCTAGCTTTGTTTGTCTTACTAATCATCCCAATAAAAAATTATTTACAAAATTTTCAAAATTTATGCCTTGCATATTACTTAAATATAAAGAGGTGAAATTGATGTGGATAATGACAAGACAATAGGATATTTGGCCCCAAAATATGCAACCTTGTGTTGTGAAATGACTTTCTAGAGCATAGATGGTGTATTGTAGACTAGAATATTAAGGAACTAGGTGACCTTATTGTAGAACAAAGACATGTCAGTCTTCTATGTATGTCAATAAATCATCACTTATTAGGCCATACATAATAGGATGCATAATGGTACATGATAGCTGATGATTTTATTTAGGTCCAAGTCACTAGTGATTCTCATGGGTGCCTTAGTATTGTTGACTCTCATTTAGATTTCTCCACTCAACTAATCCAGCTTATCTGCATTGCACTGAGCTTAAAGACCTATGAATGAACTATGTAAAAGTTAACTCTACCAATTGAGAGATTTATCACATGTGTCTCTTATATTTCACACTTCTTGGAGGGATATATTATTTTCATCTATCAAGATGGTATGGCTGCCCATGGTTGTCATAGTGATTGTAGCTATGGTGAAATCTGCACTACAACTAGATTGAGAATCATCTAGGTGTTGTTCTAATCTAGTAGACTTCATGGGACCTATTATGCTTAGAGTGATAAAATGTCTAGCATGTTCTGGTACTCCTCTAATAAGTTCATCAATGTGGCTACCTTAGTAGTCATGTTCTAGCCTAATGTATTGACTATGCAGATTTGTTGGGTTGTGCACCAATATTTAATGAGATTAGAGAATAATGTGTTGACCTTGTATTGGTCAGATATAAATTGATCCATAATTACTTGAGTGACCAATTCTAAGTAGGTTTCTTAAATTATCTTCATAGCTTTGTGAAGGAAAGCCTTCAACTCGATGTTCTCTACCTGAGATTGACTCATCTCCATCTCCAAGGAGGCAGCCTTCTATTCTACTAATTCCTAAAAAGCTAATGTACCCTCTAATTATTTCATTAGTGGGAGCTTGAAAATGTTCAAGGAAATCTCCTACTTGATTATAAGTGAGGCTAATCTACTTATAGATGCTGTAAGGTCTAGTTGTGGCATTATGGTAAGTGGGAGTGAGAACATGGTGTATCATACACCAATTTTTGGGATATCTTAAAGCCAAACACCTCCCAATGGTAGTTATAGATGCTAAGGAAATTTCAGTGCTAGAGATGATACTTCTTATTGTGTTGGCTACTTTCTTTGTGCTTAAGGCTACTCTAGTGCTTGTTGCTACTATGTAGTGTCCTCTATTGCTAGTTTGAGTTATTTCATAGCATTTTCTGCCTATTTGCATTTTACTTTCTCCTCCTCCTTTTTTTTCTTCTTTATCTCCTCTTAAACAACTTTAATCTTTGTTTTCTTCCCCTAAGACTTTAATTTTTTTGCTCATTTTTCTTCTTCTCTCCTCTAATGTTCTGCCATAGTCATAGCCTTGGCTTGTTCTTATAAAGCCTGGGCCTATGATTATGCTTATTCTTATGCCTATTTTTGATGCAAGGATTCATCTTCTTCCTCTTTATTTCTCTTGGTAGCTTTTCTTGCTTTATACTATTCATTCTTTGTAACTTCCATGACCTACTGTGCTTAGGCCATTATGTCCCCTTTTTTCTCTTCTTCTCTAGCTTTTACTTTGGAAGTAAACTTAACTTCATTTTTATTTTATGTTTGCTCCTCTTATGCTCTTTGGGTTACGTCAGCTACTTCTTGATATTTTTTTGCACATAAATGGCCTTTTATCTATCAGCCTCTATGTCCTTGGCCTTTTGTGTATCCTCAGCTTCTTCAGCTTGTTGAGTGGCTTGTTATTGCTATATTTATTCTTTCCATCACTTATTCTCCTCCTTTCTCATTCATAATTATACTATTTAATCTACTTATTCCCTTGAGGCCTGATGTTCTTATTTTTTAGTTTGCTCAGGAGTGAGCTCTTTAACCTCTTAGGCATGTGGTAACAATGGTGAATCACTTGGTCATACTTCTAAGATAAGAACTTGAGCCTTCCTCTATCCAAACATGACCAATCTATATTTTGGTGGTGGTGAATTAAAGGAAGGGATAGGTTATGCTTTTAATATAATGGTTGGTCATCTAAAAGTGTGTTCTTCAAGTATAAGGATACCTTAGCCTCTATCCTTGTTCAAGGTTTATGCATAAGTTATTCAAGTGGGTTCTCTAAAAGGTAAAAATATGTCATTGACTATGAAGGTAGGAGTAGGTTGTGGATTGAAAAAGTCCATTTGACATTATATATGCTCCTATTCTTCTTGAATGATGTCAATAACTATGGATGGTGGGCAAGATTTAAGGTCCACCCATAATTCTAGGGGAACCTACTTCCACACTTGAAACATGCATACAACCTTCTAGATGAATTATTCCTTCTCATCCTCCTTATAATAGAAATACCTATCGATGTCTACCATCATGACTTGGTATACTTATTTATCATATATGCCCATGTGAAGAGGATCACATGAGTTCACAATCTAAGGCACTTTTGAATCATCCATCTAGGTTGTTGTGTTATGTGTCTTATGTTTTAAAGGAGGTGATGTCAAATGATATTCTATAGGAATCTTGAATTTTCCATTATAGTACTATGAGCAAGTAGCTTCCTGTAGTTGGTACATTATAGGGATGGCTATGCCACATGGAATGGTCTATAGTGGAGTGGAAATTTTTTGTCTAGTGACTTTGTTCTATTCCATGTCTATTATGACAAATAATGGGAGTAGTGGAAAGCTAAACCACTATAATTTGTGAATATTTATGAACACACCTTTTGGCAGAAAGGTAATAGCTTGATGTTAACCTAGATACTACATGACATCTTGTAGCACCTAGGGCTGTGTTGCAATTATTTCTAGACATGCCTCTCACCATGATTTAAACCTACCTTCATGTGATAGGGCTTCATTCTCTTATGTATAGATGATATTATAAAATTATTGTACCAAATGTTGATGAATTAAAATTGTGCTTGATCTTAACCAATCAATAATGGGAAGTTTCAAGCTATGGGATGATGCAGCTTGAAATAACCTCCAACACACACACACACACACACACACACACACACAAATAGAAATGCAAATGAAGGAATTGAAACCTGACTATGGTGATGCACCTGAGTGTAATCCTAATCCTAACTTGAGCATAGTGAGACTATTATAGGGCTCAATTACATTTAAGATCAAATAAGTGCATGATCAATGTAAAAGGTCGAAATAACAGAAATAGAGGCTCACAACAAGGAGTTATTTCGCTGAGACATAGAGAATGTCAAAAAAGGCATAGTGTTCAATCTTCTTAATAGAATTTTTCAATCACATAAGAGGCATAGAAGTCATGTACAGTTATGTAAACCTTCTAATTCAAGAAAATGAGACAAAATCAAATGACACTCTTAATCACAACTACAAAAATTCTACAGCATAAACTACTTTGCCAATGACACAGATAACACCAACCAAGGCATGGAGCTCAAATTTCCTTAATTCATTCAGTCACATAAGGGCATAGAAGCATGCACGAGTATATCAACTTTATAACTCAAGAGAATTGAGACAAGAGCAAATGATGTTACTGGTCAAAAACTTTAGCAAGTCTAATACCATGAGAAATCCCCCCCCTTTTTTATTACAATTCTTCCTCTTTTATAGCCTCGGATCACTCCTTCCATCATCCCCTTTCCCACATAATTCTCCTCCATCCTTTACTCACAGGGGACAAACAAATGGTGCCTTCAATGTTTGGGAGCCCCAAAAATCTACCTAAGGAACTGTTCCATCTACTCGAATTAACTCCAGCTGATTTTCCCTCCATTTCACTTTATGGCAACAGATACATGGAACACTCTATTATGTTGAAATGGGAGAGGACACTTAGTCAATTTCCTAAAAATCCTCTTGTTACTTAGAAGGCACCGAGAAATGACACTTGGTGCTTTCCGCTGGATTCATTGAAGACACACGACTCTCTCCACTTCTTTATATTCTATTCTATAGTATCACTCGGGACACATAGCAGACTCCTATAGATGGTGACACTTGGTAGTTTCTGTAGACTCTTGAAGTAACACCTGAGGCCCACCATAATCTTTAATTAGCAATGAAACTCAAATATTTTCTATCGAAAGATGATGCATGGTGACCTCCGTTGCTTCTAGGAAGATACGTGGTATCTTCCACTTCTTTTTTTAGGGGTATGTGTCACCTTCCACTTCCTCCAAGGATGGAGTAAGAAAGGGACTCAAAGAGTGACACTTGGCATCTTCTGCTTCCTTATGGCACTTAAGCAAAAAAAAACTATGTTTTTCTTCATTGAATAAAAGCATGAACCCAAGCGTCCTTCGGATGTTGACACATGGTGACTTCCACTACTTCTGGGAAGACACGTGGTATCTTTCATTGCTTCTTTAAAAAGGTAGTTCAGGGCCTCTACAACTACCACCTGGCACTTTTCACTTTCTCTATTACTTAGCTCATTCAAAGTCTTTGTCAAAAGTAGAATGAACGTGAGTGCCTTTATGAGACGTGGATGCTGATGCATGGTGCATTCCGCTTAGCTACTATTGGGTACGTGGCATGATCCATGATTCTCTAGAAAGCTACAAAAATGCCTCAGAGGATGCCAACTGATCAGCTCAATTTCTTGAAAGGTGACACTTGGTGACTTCCGCTCGAATACAACATTTTAGGCAAAATGAAACAAAAAAACAAAAGAGGAGTAAGGAGGACCCATGCTCGAAAAGTGGCACTTGGTAGTTTGTGTTTCAATTTGACACTTAGATATAAAATGAACTCGCACTCTACCCTAACTCTGCTACTATGACCAAGGTATATGGGAACTCAAACTACAGTGCTCGACTGAAAATTTTAATGCAACGTAGAGTAAAAATTTACTCTATAGTTATTGGCGACCCTGAGGACTTTTGAGCCTGCTCAAAAAGAAAACTCCACCTCCTGCTAGATCAAAATTTTGAAAATTACATCTTCAAAAGATTCGTCAACATATGTTTAAAACACTTTCTTAAAAGCAAAGTGGGAAAACAATGAAAAAACAATGCGAGAAAGGGAAATTATTTAACTATAATACATGAGAGACTTAAGTCAATTAAAATGTTTTAAATAGATTCTATTTATAGTAATCTCTTTAGGTTCTCCTTCTATCAACTCTAGCTCAAAAGAATTCTTCTGCTTGCATGCATGAATTATATATAGACCAATCCACAATGCTTCAAATTTGTTATGCTGACCTAGCTTGGCGGCCCGTGCATCCCATTTCAAAACAATCGAGCCTATTTCAAAATTAGGATTCAAAGTCCTTTTATCAAAATAGTCCTTAACCTTTCCCTGATGCTTGATCAATGAATCATGGGCTATATCCCTCTTTTCCTAAACTTCCAGAAGTTCTGTGAGTCTGACCTGCATGGGGCCATTTTCTTCAATCTCAATTTGTTTGATCAGCTAAAGAGTAGGGATTTCCAAGCTTAGGGGAATCACGATAGACTTTCTATATACTAATTCATATGGAGACATTTTGAACACCTAGTTGGGTGTGATTTTATCAGCCCATAGTGCTAGATTAAGCACTTTATGCCACTCTTTGTGATGATCAGCCCCTATCCTTTTGATGAATCTTATCAAGTTCTTATTGGTTAATTATGCCAGACCATTACCTTGAGGGTAATAGTTAGATGAAGTTTTTAGATATATTCCATGTCTTAAGGCAAAGTCAGATACTTTAGACCCTAAAAATGCTTTAGCATTATCTAAAATGATGGTTCAAGGAGCTCCAAAGTGAGTAGTGATACCTCTTAAAAAATCTAGGATCACATTCTTTGTTGCTTCTTTAAGTGGGACTGCCTCAGTCCATCTGGTGAAATAGTTTATGGTAGTTAATATCTATTTGTGACCCATGCTAGACACTAGATTTATCATTCCAATGAAGTCGAGACCCCATTGAGCAAAGATTTCATCCACAACTATAGGACTAAGGGGCATGGTTGCATTCCTCCTCATCCCCATATAATACTAGCAGGATTGACATTTCCTAACCAATTGATAACAATCTGCAAACAAAGTAGGCCAGAAATACCCTGCCTCACTTATTTTTATGGCTGTGGTCTTTGCAAAAAAATGCCTCCTAATTTTTCATGATGCATTTTGTGTAGTACCCTTTGAGCTTCAGTCTATTCTACACATCGTAACAATTTCCCATCAGAATTTCTTCTAAAAAGGACTTGTTCAGTTAAAACAAAATGAACTCCCTGTATCCTATAATATCTCCTCTTGCTTCGAGGGAGTTCTCTTAGATAAACCCCATTTTTCATGAATTGAATCCTATTTGTGACCCAAGATTCCTCATCAACCTCTTGTAATGTTAGCACCATCTCCATCTCTCCTTCTGAATCTGCTTCCTCAGGTAATAGTTTTTCAAGCTCTTGGGTTATATATTGGCACAGACCCCTAGCTCTAACCAATTTGGTGAGTCTGACCTCTACATCATATTCAAGGATCATAGTGATCCAATTGGCTCTTTTCTCAGTAATCTCACCCTCCATGACATATTACCTAACACTTGGGTGAGCTACAAGTATCAAAATTTTGTTCCCTGTTATCAAATGCCTAAATTTCTTGAGGGCTTTTACCATGGCATAAGCTTGTCTTTCCATGAAATTGTACCTAGTCTCATAATCTCTGAGAGTTCTTAAGAAAAAGGCTATTGGGTGCTCCCCCCTAGCCTATCATTCTTTTGAGTCAAGACAACAACAATACTTGACTCTCCTCCATAGACATACATTACGAAGGGCATGGAAAAAATTGGGTTCTTGAGCACTAGGGCTGCTAAGATAGCCCTCTTGACCTCCTCAAAAGCTTGCCTTCCTTCTGTAGTCCACTTGAATACTAGGTCCTTTTTTATCAAGAGTGTCATTGGTCTAACCAAGCCTGCAAAATCAAAAATGAATTTACTGACAAAATTAATCTTCCCTAAAAAGGACTGGAGTACCTTTTTTATTTACTGGAAGAGGTAGGTTCATTATAGCTATGATTCTCTTGAGATCTATAGAGACTCCTTCCTTCGATACTATGTTCCCCAATAGCTTACCCTGAGGTACAAAAAAAATACATTTCTTGGGATTCGATGATATCCCAAAATCCTGACACTTCCTAAAGACAGACTCTAAATGATCAAAATGATCATCAGCATTTTTTGAGAAAATAGTGAGGTCATCCAGATAGACCAAGATGACCTTATTTATAAGCTCACCAAAGGCTATATCCATAGCTCGATGAAAGGTGGCTCCTGCATTTGATAATCTGAATGGCATCTTCATGTAGGTAAATGTTCCATATTTGGTAGTGAAAGCAGTTTTGTACTGGTCCTCCTCAGCTAGCCAAATCTGATTATACCTAAAGAAACCATCAAGTAAATAAAACCTCTCTGATCCAGCCATAGTTTGCAATATTTGTTCCATGGAGGGCAAGGGATAGTGGTCTTTCAGAGATGCTCTATTTAAATCTCTGAAATCTACACATAGTCTTGCATCTCCATTCTTTTTCCTAACTGGGACTAGATTTGATACCCAGGTCAAGTGCTTGATTGGAAATATTATTTTGGAGTCTAAAAGTTTTTGTAACTCATCTACCATTAGAGGCTCAATCCTTGGATTCACTAGCCTCTTCTTTTGTCTAATGGGCTTAGATCCCTCAGTCAATTCTATTGTGTGTTGGATAATGTCTCTGTTGTATCCATGAAGGTCTTCATAGCTCCAAGCTATAACTCTATCATATCTCTGGCACAATTCAATTAGTCTTTCTTTCTCTTCTTGATTTGCAGAATTCCCAAATTTTAGCTTCTTCTCATCACTCACCTCTACTTCAAAATAGTCTGCTTTATCTACCTGGAACCTTTTATTTTCTAGGCTTATAACCTCTGGGTCAAATAAGTTTTCTAAGGTGATCAATCCTTTATGGAGATTATTAGTCCTTAATTATATAATTTGATCACCATATGCCTCCTCAATTTTAGTTTGCAATTGATTAGCAAAATCATCTGATTGTTGTAAGAAAGAGACTACTTGAGCATCATTTTCAAACACTTGCCAATTTTCATCATTGTCTGGGATGGTCGGTCTCACTATAACTTTTACTGACTCATTGTTAACCAATAGGCCAGTTGCTAGGTTAAAATTTTAGCCAATCTGAGCCATCCTATCAACCTCAGAGTTTTAACTTCTAGGGATTATCTCAATATTAAAAGCTTCAAAATCTTCTATCAAATCCAAAATCCTATGCCTATAGGATCTCATTCTCACATTTTTGGCTGCTGCCTTTTCCCTAATTTGCTTTACTACTAATTCTAAATATCCTTTTACTTTTAGGTTCTTTATTCCCTTTTTCTTAGCTAACAAGAGCCCATGTACTAAAGATTCATATTCTACATCATTATTAGTGCAAGCAAATTGGAATCAGATAGCCCTTAAAATTTTATCACCATTTGGAGCTGTAAGACAAATTCCTAATCTGGCACCATGTCTACTTTTAGCCCCATCAAAATTCAAAGTCCAGAGCTCTAAATCTTGAATATTAGGTGCCTCTTTCCTTATAACATTTGGGATCACCTGATCCTCATCAAAAATGACATACGTGCCCAAACCAGTAGAGTCATAGTTCCCATACGGGTCGCTATGCATCATGGCCAACAATTGGTTGTTTTTTTCTTCTTGATCATGCTCAGTCTAGTCTCCTAGTTATTCAACAAATTTTCTTTCTTCTTTATTCATCATGGCATGATCTGATTCTAATCTTGTTGTTCGTTCATTGGTGATATGGTCTTTGGATAGTGGTTCAAATAGAATTTTCATCATTGAACCGTATCTGGTTCTCAGGATGAGGTGAGACCAGTCAAGAGACATATATCCTCCTATTTTTGATATAAAGTCTCTAGATAAACATAAACCAAAGACAGGAGGTATATCTATGACAACTATATCTTGGTTGACAATTATGTTGAGACATGTGTATAACTGCAAGGGGAGTTGTTTAATTCTCCCTATGGTTTGCATTTTTTTTCCATCTAGCTGCATAACTCCCTTTGTAAAGGGTTCATATTTTATTCTCAAAGCATCAGCTATTTTCTTGGGCATCACAGTTGTGCTAGCTCCTGAATCTATTAATGCATTATGTAGAAGTTTCTTTCCAACTATCAGAGTCAAATAAAAAGGCTCTAACTTGGATTTACTTACTTGTGCTGCATCGTTCATGAAAGCTATTGTCTTTGGAGGAACCTTATCTTTGAACTTTTCCTTTTCAGTAGATCCTCCCTTGGTAACAACATCTTTGGGTACTACTTGCCCTTGTAGAGCCTCTTGCAGTAGTGTCTTTTGTTCAGGAATAGCGAAGATATCCCATATAGATACTTGCGTTGGAGTCTTCTTTAATTGGTCCACTTTGTTGATTGGTCCCAAAGACCGAGTTTTTCGGAAATAAGGATACCTCATTATTTCTTGAATTTGGATAGGGATCCCTTGATCTTGTACCAGATATGGCACTTCTTGTCTAATAGTAGCATTCTTTTGCCCCTGAGGTGGAGGATTATTCTTAACTTGACCACTCACAATCTCAGGCTATTCCACTATTCTCCTCTTTGATCTGGTGTAGTAATCAGATTGCACTACTAGCCTTTGGGAGGTAGATGCTTTGTTCAAGAAAACTATTTCTTCATCCTCAACCCATGAGAACAAAGCATGTTCAGGGGCTATTTCTTTCTCTTGTTGCAAGGACATTCCTTGCATCTGAGCCACTAGGACTAAATTCTACATGGCAGGAGATTGGTAGGCTTGACTATTACTGGTACTAGCAAACTGACCATCCATTCTTCTCTGCTTAGCCACCCTTTGTTGTAGATTACCCCTAGGACAATCTCTAGGTGTGTGAGCATCATTGCAGGAGAAACACCAAGCATTAGTATCATCCACATAATTATTCTAAACTGGAACTATCTCCCTATTTGAGTTGGGAGGAAGGGTCTGTGAGGGTGTGGGAACTACAACTAATTGACTTGTTAGTTGATGGTTGGTTTGTCTTGGAGGGCCTTGATATTGGTTTGGTTGGGACGAAAACCTATTTACTTGATAGCCTTGGTAAGGAGGCTTAGGGAAAGTATTTTGCTGCCTCTTTATATTTATTAGCTCATTGGAGAATGTCCTTATCATACTCTTGATATCATCCATCTCAGATGATTGTGCAGGGACTGATTGCTTCACAGATGATGGAGGGTAAGTATACATAGACACAAGTAGGCTTACAGCTTTAAGAACCTCTTGAGGTAGGGGCAAGGTAATTTTTGGGAAAATAGGCATGGGAGGCCTCGAAGGTAACTTCCCAGCATCAATTAAATGATTCTCAGCTCTGACTGCAAGGTCATAAGCCACTGGCAAAGTGTGTCCTCCCAGTGACTGAATCATAATGGATATATCTGAATTCAAAGCTTTGAGGGAAAACACTATGGCCATACCAAGTGGTGGTTTAGCTGCAATAGGGATTCTGTCTCAAGTTTTTTAGAATTTGGTGTTAAAGTTAGTCATGTCCTCTTGTGGTCCCCTTTGAATGGTGATCAACTGCTATAATAGAGAAGACTTATCACCTTTTTCTATGAATCTTTCAAATAACTAATCTCTGAGCTAGTCCCATGTGGATGTGGTATTTGGGGTCAGAGACTGATACCATTCTAAGCCCTTCCATTTAAACGAGGCTGCTAACAACCTTAGGGCCACATTTTGCTCTATGACACCATGTATGGCACAAACATCTGATACATCTTAAAGATGCTCCACGAGTGTTTTTGAGTCTTGTCCACTAAATTTGGGTAGTGCTTTTAGATTATTTACTAGGATAGGATCCCAAATAGCTGGTGGTGTTGGGAGGATTAAGGGGCTACCAGTGTTCCAGCTTGCATAATTTATTGGGGGTACATGGGCTCCCATGTTTGGTACTAGTAGAAACTGGTTAGATCTTCTTCTTGGACTAATTACCAGAGGTGGCAAAAGAATACCTAGATTTGTAGCAGATTGTGATCTGGTGACTGGTCCATAGCTCTGACTCCTCATAGCTCTCTGGTTCATGCAGTCTTGAAAGAAACTTCAAAACTGGTCCCATCGAGCGTGCTAGAAACTATTGATGACTTAAAATTTCACTTGATCTTAACCAATAAACAATGGGAAGTTTCAAGCTATGGGACGATGTGGCTTGAAACAACCTCCAAATTTTAGAGAAGCCAGTATCTTCTTTTGTATCTGGTGTTGGGGAAAAGGGATAGGAGATTAAACAAAAACACAAATGCAGGAATTGAAACCTAACTATGGAAATGTGCCTGAGTGTAATCATAATCCTAACCTGAGCATAGTGAGACTATTATAGGGCTCAATTACATTTAAGAGCAGACAAGTGCATGATCAATGTAAAAGGTCGAAATAATAGAAACAGAGGCTCACAACAGGGAGTTCTTTTGTTGAGACAGAGAATGTCAACAAAGGCATAGTGTTTAATCTTCTTAATAGAATTTTCCAATCACATAAGAGGTGTAGAAGTCACATACAGTTATGTAAACCTTCTGATTCAAAAAAATGAGACAAAATCAAATGACACTCTTAATCACAACTATAGAAAATCTACAGCATAAACTACTTTGCCAATGACATAGATAACACCAACCAAGGCATGGAGCTCAAATTTCCTTAATTCATTCAATCACATAAAGGGCATAGAAACATGCATGATTATATCAACTTTACAACTCAAGAGAATTGAGATAAGAGCAAATGATGTTACTGGTCAAAAACTTTAGCAAGTCTAATACTATGTGAAATTCCCCCCCCCCTTTTTTTATTACAATTCTTCCTCTTTTATATCCTCGGATCACTCCTTCCATCATCCCCTTTCTGACACAATTCTCCTCTGTCCTTTACTCACAAGGGACAAATAGATGGTGCCTTCAATGCTTGGAAGCCCCAAAAATCTATTTGAGGAACTGTTCCATTTACTCAAATTAACTCCACCCAATTTTCCCTCCATTTTTCTTTGTGGCAACAGATACATGGAATACTCTGTTATGTTGAAATAGGAGAGGACACTTAGTTAATTTCCTAAAAATCCTCTTTTTACTTATAAGGCATCAAGAAATGACACTTGGTGCTTTCTGCTGGATTCATTGAAGACACACGACTCTCTCCACTTCTTTATATTTTGTTCTGTAGTATCACTCAGGACACATAGCAAACTCCTACGAATGGCGATAGTTGGCATTTTCTGTAGACTCTTGAAGTAACACCCAAGGCCCACCACAATCTTTACTTAGCAATAAAACTTGAAGATGTTCTATTGGAAGATGACGCATGGTGACCTCCGCTACTTCTGAGAAGATACATGGTATCTTCCACTTCTTCTTCTAGGGGTATGTGGCAACTTCTGCTACCTCCAGGGATGGAGTAAGAAAGGGACTCAGAGAGTGACACTTGGTAGCTTCTTCTTCCTTATGGCACTTAAGCAAAATAAAACTATGCTTTTCTTTATTGAATCAAAGCATGAACCCAAGTGTCCTTTGGATGCTGACACGTGGTGACTTCCACTGCTTCTGGGAAGACATGTGGTATCTTTTGTTGCTTCTTCAAAAAGGTAGTTTAGGGCCTCTGCAACTGCCACTTGGCACTTTCCACTTTCTCTACTGCTTAGCTCATCGAAAGTCTTTGTCAAAAGTAGAATGAATGTGGGTGCCTTTATGAGATGTAGATGCTGACGCATGGTGCATTCTACTTAGCTATTATTGGGTACGTGGCACGATCCACGGTTCTCTGAAAAGCCATAAAAAGGCCTCAGAGGATGCCATCTGATTGGCTCAATTTCTCAGAAGTCAACACTTGGTGACTTCCACTTGAATGCAACATTTTAGGCAAAATGAAACAAAAGAAACAAAAGAGGAGTAACGAGGACCCGCGCTCATAAAGTGACACTTAGTGGCCTATGCTACACTTTGACACTTAGACAAAAAATGAACTCGCGCTCTACCCCAACTCTACCGCTACAACCAAGGTATCTGGGAACTTAAACTACAGTGATCGACTAAAAATTTTAATGCAACGTAGAGTAAAAATTTACTCTACACAAACCAATAATTTATGTTGGGGTGCACTGCTCCCTATGAGGACTTCTATTATATGAAGCAGAGTAGGAAGATGAGGAATTGGTATTGAAATGTCTACCTTGTAGAGGTGAAATGATTCTTGATGTTGGTAAGTAGATCCTAGATAAATTAAAATATCTAGTTGAATTAATCATTTATATGGATCATCTAGCAGGTGATATCCATGATCCCTTTCAGTATTTGCTTCACAGACTTGGTCATCTACCAAAATCTTATTGTAATACACTCCACGAGGACGTACACTAGCTCATCTAGGATGTTGTCAAGGTGAATCCTTTTATTGCTTAAAAAATATGTATCATATACTTCTTGTAAATATGGTGGTGTTATCATCTTCTAGGGAGATAGGGAGTCTCCTCATTCAGGCATACCCAAAGCTCAAGTTATGGCTTTGGTATTGATTATAATGGTGACATTTGGGCCAAGATAAATGTTGCCATCATTGTATCAGCTAATCAATACATGTTTGATCTACCCTAGGTCATCAAAATTATACATTTATAATAGGTGCTCAACATCTATGTTGTGGAATTAGTGGGGAAATGTGAGGGTAAGTGGTTGTGTAACATGAATAGGGTCTAGTCAGAATAACTTCTATTCTATTTTTCAAAGGTAGTCAAAATGTTTTGGGTCATTGAGGTTGGTTTTATTGAGAGCCATGTAGACACCCATTACCTCTTTTTGATATTATATCAAGCCCTTGATGATCCATGAAGTATCCATTCTATTGTAGTAATTAAATTAGAATGTTATCTTCTCTCTATGCAAGAAAACTAGCTTAGCTTTTTGCAATTAAAGATCATGAAAAATATGCATAAAGATGAAATGATGACTTGAGTCTTTGAACTTAGACTTTATAGTTTTGGTGGATATTATATTTTTTATGAATGTCATCCTTAGTTATCCACTCATCATGAATGCAATGGTGGATGTGGAAAATATTTATCTGATCTAGAAATTAAGATGGTTATTCATTGGCACATGTGTGGAGTTATGTTGTTATTCTCTTTGGTGTCTGTATGGGGATACAATGGGATGATGTTAATAGGTCTCTGATTTTTTGAAGATTTACATCAACTCAATGTTGGATCTGTAATTTACTTCTAGTGAATGACTTTTATATGGTGGAGATCTTGTTGATGGGATATTTCTGAACCTTTCCCAGAACTTAATTTATTTTGTGGTACTTCTCATCACCCACACACTTAGCAAAATGAGATAAAATTGACTATTGGTGATAGGGATTAAGCCTACATCCATTTAGATACCCTACTAAAATGATTCCCTAAAGATATCTTAAAATCATGGTTCCTTGATGCATTAGGTCATGTATAATATAGGCCCCTTTCCATCGAATCAGTAACTTGCCAAGAAATGCTCTAAAACAACTAGCATATAATAAGACTAGTTGATCTTTATAAAATTCATTTTGGTAAAAATTCCTATCATATCATGCCTTCTAGCTCTACTTGTGAATTTATTATGTCCACATTGCACTACATCTATACTCACCCATCCTATATAATTCAAGTAGATTGTTATTTAGAGAGTCATGATCTCCTAGTCACATGACCATAGTAATGCATAGAATGGGTACACGTATTCCATTAGCAAAACTTATTTAATTCCATACACCAACTAAGAAGGCATAAAATGTATATCTCTCTTATATTACATGTGATATATCTAAAGATTTTTAATAATGTGATCTTCCTAGTTATCCTTCTTGACATCCCATATCTTTGTAGGAATTTTATCCAACATTTTGTTCAAATATTCAACTTGGCCATTTGTTTTTGGATGGTACATAGTGCTTTTGTGATGAGAAATAATAAATTCCTTAGTCAGAGCCTTAATGGTGTTATCTATAAAGTGCATTCCTTGATCACTAATGAGCTTTATGGGGCATATAAACCTTGTAATCATATTCTCATAGATAAAATTCACTGTGTCTTTCTCACCACAATGAGATGTTATAGTAGCTTCAACCCACTTCATAAAATGTTCAATCATAGGAATGATATACCTTACTTTAGTATGTTTTCTTGATAGATTGATAGGTTTGACAAAATCAATGCCTTATTGTTTAAAAGGTTTCTCAGTTAATAGAGGCTACAAAGGCATTTAATATTTTTGTAGTGATTTACCTATGCATTGGTAGACATCACAGTGCTGCAATACTCTATGTGCATCTTAAAAGATATTGGGCCACCATAACCCTCTCTATAACACTTCTTGGTAGTAGCTTCTCCCAAAAATGTCCTCCTACAACTCCTTAATGTGCTTCCTATAATAGTTGAGGTTGTTTATTTTATAAAATAACCATACATAGAACTTCATCCTTCTCAAAGTGATATAAAATCCCATTGACGATGGTACAGGGTTAGAGCTCTAGTAAAAAATTGATTCTTGTCATGTTCTTGATAGTGTATAGGGAAGACTCCTTGTTTGAGAAAGTTCACAATTACTTCAAAAAAATTAGGAAATATATAAATTTGAAAGAAGTGATCATCAGGAGAGTCTCCTTTTAATTACTTTGATTCTTTGCCATTAGGAATGTGGCTAAGATGCTTTATTCCCACATTCTCTCTTCTTGGATTAATATTAATATGGAACTAAAATTCCTAAAAAAATATCAACCATCAATAGATGCATCCTTCTTCATCAGATTGTTGAACAGGTATCTTAGGGATAGATGATCACTAAATAATTTAAATGGTGTCATAATCAAATAATGTCAAAAAAAAATTAGTGTGAACATGATAGCTAATGCTTCTCATTTAGTGGTTATGTAGTTCTTCTATGCATTAGATAGTTTTGGGCTAGCAAAATGAATATGATGGTCAAGTCCACTGTCTCCTAGTTGTATAAGCACAACACCAACTACTATACCTAAAGAATCCACATGGATGTGAAAGGGATTCCTCTATTTGAGAAATATGAGGATGGGTGCAATAACCAATCTCTTTTTTAGCTCAATTAATGTGGCTTTCCACTCTGAAGTCCAGATAAACTTCACATTTTTGTGCATCAAGGATTACAATGGATAAGAAATAGATGCATATCCTTTGATAAACTTGTGATAGTAGCCTATATGGCCTAGAAAAGATCAAAGTTTGGTGTAACTTAATGGAGAAGGCATACTTAGAATAATAAAAAAAAATCTTGGTGAACTAAAATGCCTTCTAAAACACCAAAGGGTGTAAATAATAGACATTTATTTACATTCAAATAAATACATAGAGATCAACATCATTATAACATTATGTGTAGCTTAGTCAAATGTTCTTTAAACAAGGAAAAGACTACCCAATCTTCAAGATAAAATTCCATGAAATAATGAATTAAGTCCTTAAATGCAGTCACCATTGCATGAGAGAACACCATAGGTGTGTTATTAAGGCCAAAAGGCATGAAATTATATGATAAATATCCCCATTTCATGTCAAAATATGTTTTGGATTTATCTTCTTCTACAATGGGTATCTGATGATATCTATTGAAACCATCCATGAAAGAGTAGACTTCATGTCCTTTGATAGAATCCAAAACTTCATCTATGAATGGAATTGGGAATGGATCATTTACACATTCATCATTCAAAATGAAATAGTCTCCACATACTCATATTTCCCTTGTCTTATTTAGTTGCACTACCATGGGACTTACCCAGTCTGCCTTCTATACCAGATAGATTATTTTTGCTTCCTACATTCTATCAAGTTCAACCTTCACTTTGAGATTCATGTTTAGGTTTATATTGTATGACCATTTATTTTTAGGCCATGTGCACTCCTTAGGTTTAATATGCATCTCACCTAGGTATGGATCAACTCCTCAGACCTCTAAGACTGTAGTGGGAAAGACATCCTTGTAATCTCACAAGAGTTTCATAAATTTAAAAATTTCAACTTATATCCAGTAATAACCTATATACACCAATTCAGGACATCATTAGTTATGATGTTTGCTACATGATTTTTGATGGCATGATGGTAAATATTACACTTTTATTCATCAATATATTTGTGTATCATATTTTTAACTTCTTATTCAGGGATTTGTATGTTGTGCAACTTATCTTCTTCAATATATTCTACACCAAGGTCTTTTAGTGGTTTTACTAGCCATTTAGGATCAAATAAATCAATCAAATCCAAATCACCATCAGAATCAAAATCCCCAATATTATCTTCATCTTATATTTAGTGGCATGGATGTGTAATAGATTCTTCTTCTTTCCTAGTTTATTTTTATCTTTGTAATGCAAACTTGATATTAGAAGCTAAACTCTTTTGTGCTATGGATTTCCTTATGGTGATTAAGTCTTTTGTGCACCCATGGAATAATAATTATTTGATTTTTTAGAGTGAATTTTGAACTAGAGGGTTTTCATCTTCAAAAACAAACATTTGAATGACATCACTTTGAACCTATACCCAATGATTTATCTCCCTTCTAAATTCTTGATACATATACCATGTTAATGGTAATGGAGCAAGTGTATATTGGAAAATGTGAACCCAGTACTTTGGTGCCACATGTTCCTTAGTCTAGAATTCAACAAATTTATTAATATGAATTTCTAGACACTCACCTTCTTAAAATAAAGGCCAATTACTTTAGATGAATTATGGTAGTTAGAACCTGCTAATCATGAACTCGTAGGCATCATCCCAATTGAGCTAGTCATTTTGATGAAGTTCTCAACATGTCACAACAACTCCCTTCAAAGAATAATTTAGAGCACTGACCTACTAGATGATGGTAGGTATATGAACTTGAAATCATATGATGAACTAATTGATATCCTTAGCTATATAGTATACTGGTATTTTTTACTCATGCATAAAGGCCATTCTCATCAATTGATGTTAATGATCACCTTAGTCCCAATTGAGTAGGTGTGTTTCTAAGTCTCCACTAACAAAAAAAGTTGTTTTTCATGTCAAAGTGCTTTCTATGGTCAATTTTATATAGTATTGCATATGATTATCAGTTTGATAGAGGAAGTCAACTTCTAACCAAGTAGGGGATTTTAGAGACATCGATACACAATCTTTTATGACAAAATGGGTTGCCAACAATTGTGTAACTACTATTTTTAGCCTCCATTATTATTATGTATTAAACTATTGATTAATTAATAATGCACTTGAGTATTGATATGTTCACACAAGAAGTTGAACTTAGTTAGTTGTGCACAAAGCTTTTATACTTTTCTTCAGAGTTTACCTTCACCCAGCTAGTTTTTTGCACAACATATGAAGACTATGGTTTAGTTGGAATGATATATGGTCTATGTGCTCTATTTAGAGTAATGATGAAAAATTTATCTCCTTGGTGCATTTATAACTGATTATGTATCATGTTGATAGTCATTTGATCATCATATGCCCATTTATTGCTAATCATTATAGGGTAATGTGTTGCTACTATTTTTATGTTGATGACTTCAAAATCACCTCATAGGTTCAATTATATGACTTTAATATCAACATATTTTAATCTTACAATAGTCTCAACCCTTCTATAATCAACTAAGCTCAAATTTACTGGGTTGTCATGTAGAACTAGTCATCCAATAGCTTCCCACGTAGACCTAGGAATCATGTTGATTATGATGCCAAAATAAAAAACAATATTTGGAATCTCATAACCTATAAACTCAATGTCGATTCATGCATCTACATCTTAGGGCTTCTTTTTTTTATGTGTCATATCAGTTTTTCTATTTTCTATTTTCTACTATATGCACACTCTAGTAGATTATGTTGTAGGTTTATGATTTTATATGAGACATATTTATTACATAGTGTGCTTAAAAGTTTTAGAATATATTTTATCCCATTGATATCTCCATACTAATTCATAATATACATGATCTATCCATACATTTTTTCATCTATTACTGTAACATCTCCTTTAATGTTGTCTTGATGTTAGATGTTTTTCAGTGCTTACATAGCTTCATACATGAGACCCTTTTTTGTAGCTTGTTCTTAGTATTTATCTTATTTTTATTTTCAAATTCATTGAACCTAAAGCATGTCAAACAGAGGCAAACCTTTTTTTTCATGAAGCTATTGTGTAACAACATTTAGGAACGAATTTTCCTTAGGTTATGCACTTACCATATTCACATTTTGAATGACTTCGTCATTTCTTTGCTTCTCCAATACAAGACAATATTCTATGTCATACTATTCATATATTTTATATTATTCATAGTAATAATAACTTTGAAGATTCATCAAGAAATTACATTTTACATGATTATATTTTCCACATAGATAACATTTTAAAAGAAGCCACTGATAGTTGTTTCCTTTACCACATTCATAACCTCATTTATATCCTCCCCTATCTCCTCCTCTGTTGGACTGATATCCTCTTCTATACCCTCCTTATTTCTATGTAGTGTTCCAATGCTGATGTTATTGGGTATTATATCCAATTTTGAATTCTTATTTCATAGCTAGTGGAGTAAAACTCATTTGTGGTTTCTATGTCATGGCTGAGCTCTAGGGTGTTGCATATTGGGACTAAGAAGATGGTGGTGTCCAAATTGACAAAGGAGGGGTCTAACTGGCCAAACCTTGAGGTTGGTATTATGGAAAACTAGAAATCCATTATGGACTTGTTTGGGTTACACCACTTTTATCAGCCTCTGGGTCTAGAATTATCTACTTCACCGAGGACACTTGTTGCACATCAATGGTGAATATGTTTTTGGTGATGCCATCCTTGAACTCCTAGAAATATTTATAGTTTTTATCATCATGATTATTTAATTTATATAAATTGAAATATATATTCTATGTTTTCTTGATATACTATTGTAGAAGGTGGATTTGCATTGTTGCATGCCCAGTACTATATAAATCTCACTAAATTCTATTTTGATCTTAGGACAATCATTCCTATGATGTCTTTATTTTCTACACTCAATACACCATAAATTCATTTTAGTTTTAGTTTCCTCATGATATTTCTCAATTATCTTAATAAAATCTTGTAGTGTATTTTCAATATTGAAATTGTCAACAAGAGCTTCTCCATAGTCTTCAATTTGTTCTACTCATATGTTAGTAGATCTAATATCTACTTTTGCAGCATATTGAGTCTGTGAAATAAAAAACCTGATTCTGGAGTGTATTCCTTTAGTGAACCATATATAATTTTCTTTGTTTATTAAATCAAATTATACCTTATTCATTAGATAAGAGAATTTATGATCATAGTCATGGACTGATTCTCCAGACTTGTGCCTTATCTCATTCAAGTCATGTATAGTTGACTAGTGAATTTATTTATCTTGAATTCTATGATGAGCCAATCTTGAATAATTTTTAGACTTACCTACTAAAATTCTCTTTATTATATGAACTCAAGAGCTCTTTCAACTAATTCTCTTATAATCACACTTTTTCACAGCTTCATTAGTGATGTCCTTAGCTTGCCACCTCATCTCACATGTTAGCAAGTATTTTTTAAGGTCTATAGACCCATCATATATTCATAAATTTATTAAACCTCATAAATTACCCATTTTTTAAGCTGGTTGATGGAATTTTCTCTTTACCTATTACAAGTGAAGCCTATGTTCTAAGTAATTGTGTACTACTCTATGCACTAGGAGAGTTAACATGCACACTTTGTTTTTCTAATCTTCCTTATTTTCAACAATACCTATGGATTTTAAAGCATTTTTAATTAATCTTTTTTTAACCCCAATGATTCATGTGCTCTAAAAATCATCCTTCCCAACTATTATCTTCCAGTCCACTTAGCTGAAAACTTCTACTAGAATATAAAGATTGGGCTATGGGGACATGTGATCTTTTGGTGAATACTTATTTTCTATGACTTATTATTCTATTGAACTTGAACCTATGATTAAATTGTGAATATTTTCTACTTATTTAATTCTTCTTCTAATAATACCCTCTCTTGTAGTTGTGCACTACTTCTATCATCTATCTACTCTACTTCTACACTATTATAGCCTTCTTCTTTAAACATCTCTTCTTCATCACTTATTTCTATTTGCTAGTATTCATCATCTTATTTATTCATCTTTTTTTCACTATCTCACTCATCATGTCATCCTACTCATTCATCATCTAGTTTACTACTAATCTCAGCTCTACTCATAACTACTTGGGTATTCTTCTATTTATTGCATTTATTATATTGTCATAGTTCCCATTATAAATCCTAACCTTTCTTATAAATATTCTTCCCTCATGTCTCCATTATAGATTTAGGTTCAATCCTTACTTACTCATATAACCATCATGTCTCACACACCCTCATACACCTGAAGTGACTACTCCATATTGGCTGAATTAGGCATCATGGCCTTATCCACAACCAACATCTTCATAAGGAGAGGTAGTCACTATAAAAATTTCCCTCTAATTCCTAGAACAAACAAATCTTGTGAAATTTTAAAAAATATATATCCTTTTAATACAAACTTGATGATGTATCCATCTATGGTGGTAGCAACCCAATAGTCTATTGTTCTCATCTAGTTAGTTTTTAGTTTCTACAACTAGTCTATATTTTCTTTAGTCTAGGTAATTATTTATTTGATTCTATGATTAAATCGATAGTATTCCAAATAAGATAAATAATTAGATATAAATTTAGGTAACTCATACCAATAAATATCATATATCTTTCCATAGATGTTCTCTTGAATGATTTCTCATGTGGTGAGACTAGTCTATTTAGATTCTTTTTCAGCAAAATTACATACTTTTTGCTCTAACCATGTCTCAATGTCTCTCTACCCTAGTAACCATCTTAGAATAGTTTCCTTGGGAAGGAGTGTTTCCACACTCACCACACCATTGTTAGTAGAGGTTCTTAAAGCATCAAAATATGCTAAGGATGAGGATATCTAAGTTTTACTCAAATGCCTAAGATAATGCAAAGAATTCATACTCAACAAGGAAAAAAAAAGCATAATAGAGATGAATTATTGTGTGTTAGATAGGAATTAAGAACACCTAGTACTTCATTAATATTTACAATGTATTCAAATTAAACTAGATATAAATAATCCAAACATTAACCATGAAAGCACATGCAAGGAAAATATAAGAAATACAACATGTAACCATAACCAAATAGTTTATATTGATCTCAACAAAGGTCAAAATCTCTTCTTCGTAAAAAAATACATATATATTCATGTAAAATCTTTGAATGTTCACATTCTTCTCATACTTGGAACCAAAATATGATTCTATTCATCTTCTAACCTATTTCAAGTTGTGGAAGATAAGACAATATATGTATGTATGTATTCGACAGCTAAATACATAATGTTTGAATATCAAAATAATATCTTGTGTGGATTTATTATTTGATTTATTCTCCCAAAAATGTTGTGTCATAAATAACAAAAATATTTAATATAATGATTTATTATATTTTGATGAATCAAACAAGTATCTCTAAATTTATCCAGTGGCATTATTTCACTAGCAAAAGTAGGTCTGATGCACAATCATGTGGGCTTCAATTTCCATACATATTCATCATGCCTTTCTTTCTATCCTAGTCTATTCTTATAGGATGAGAAAATGTATGTAAGTTGGAATACTCCCACATATAAATTATCATGAATTTATTTTAATCCTCTAATATCATGTTGTATAAATATAATTCACATAATAGATCCTGTTATTCTAGGGTAGAATCCTAAAAGACATGAAAAAACATAGGGGGTGTTCAATATTGTATGGAAGATCACGTGATATAATTATCAGTTTCCACCTATATAATTGTTCATATAGATTAAAAGTGTAGGAAAGGTAAGGATCTCTAAAGGATAAAAGATGATCTCTTATTTGACAGGTGCCCTAGAGATTGACTTCAACATTTTGAATTTGCTACTTTTCCTTATTTAAGTCCTCCCATATCTTATTTTATTTTTTTAAAGTATTTTTTTTATTTTTGAGTTCCTTTAACTCCAAAATAACTTTATTTAATTTAACTAAATAATCAAATTAGAGATAATGTTATTAAAATCCTATTTAGATGATGGTTTGGAGGAGGATGAGGCTTGCTTAGAAAGTTGTTGATGGAAAATTAGGGTTTTATGTTGAGAGTCTTGAATTTGATGTTTAATCAACAAATTATCTTCTTATAACTTAGTGATGTATATCTAAGAGTCTAATATCTCCTCATCAAACTAAGTTACTTTTTATTCAAGTATATTAATTTTATTTATATGTTCTACAACCCTATCCTTAAAACTATCTAAACCTTGAGTTAAGAAAGAATTAATAAGATCATTACGTTGTAATTGGGATAGGAGGTCAACAACAACATATTATTATCTTATGATGGCTTCCACCCTGTACCATGCAAGAGTAAGTTATAGTTCTGGTTCTTCTATAGAATTGCAAAGTTTTTATTCTTCATAAACCATAGGGGTGTTTCTTTTATCTGGTAAAGGTCTAGTTTCATTAGTTGGAGAGGATGGAGAGGATGTTTATTTTTACAATGGAATATATTCTATTTGCATGTTTTCTTCCTTAATGTATTTTTAAAAAATAACTTCTTTTACTAGTTCAGGGATTGATGTTATGACTGGCTCTTCCTGTAATGTTGATGTGTCTATTATTGCTGGTAGAGGAAAAGAAGGGTTTTGATGTAGGCTATCAATGATAGAATTAGCCTCTTTTTAATCATGTTTACATGCTATTATGAAATTTATTTGATTATTTTTGGTCTTTAGAGGAGAATTAGGTTACTCTAAAGGAGTACCCTTCTTTAATTGAATGACAACATATGATTGTGGATCAATAAATGCTTCAAGTATCTATGTTTCACTTGATGAAAATATGACTATAGCCTTAGGAGTCAAGTGAGATTTTGAAGCATTATGTCTAAATTTTCTAAAAAATGGAGTCTAATTTTGGACCTAATGTATCATCTGAGAGATCTACTTAGCCACAGGTGTGGCCTGTGAATTG